>OV651816.1:27233752-27456252 GCA_927349885.1 Psylliodes chrysocephalus
TGTCGACCACATAAATTTATGTGGTCGACAGACTTTGAGCCTTTTACTTCCCTTTAACTTAAAATATTATTTTAGACGTCTATCATTTTTTAATTATTAACAGAGCAAGTCAGTTTCTTTCGACACGCTTCTATCCACTTTTCACGCGGCTGCCCTTTACTTGTATTTGCTCCTTTTCCTCTCATCAACATCGTTTGGCCCATATATTTTCTGCAATTCTTTTTACATATAATACACATTTATTACCGTTTCATACATTCATTGCTTTGTACTCTCACTCCTTCGAACTTTTTTGTCAGGACTCCTCGTTCCCAGATATTCAGCTTGTTTTTTATGTCCTTATTCATAATCCAACATTAATTTTCATACAATACTGTGTTTTTTGTTAGAATTTTTTGAGTTCCGTCTCTTTTGAAGAACTCCGATTCAATTCGCTTCTGAATTTTTTGTTCATCTGTCACCTTTACTGGTAACTGTTACTTGCAGATATTCAAATTTTCTTATTTTTTTTAAATCAGGACTGCTTAACCTGTAATTTATTTTCTGCATCTTCTCCAATTTGTTATATTTCCATTAATTTATAATATAAGTTCCATAAGGTAATAGTTGTTATAAGATACGATTTTAAAAGTTGAGAGTGAAGCCTTCGATCTTATACTTTGACAAAAACTTACAAGCACCGTCTAGAAACATACTCTGACAGATCCAACAAATTGTGTGAAATATTTCTGTATCTATTACAAAAGACAGATGCGTGGAAGCATATGAAAAATGGGACAAACTATATATGATTTCTCTTCCTTTAGAAATACACTCTCCTCTTTCCCTGCCAACTTTCAATGAGTCAATAACAACCGAACTGCTAGTTTTTCTTATTAATGAACAAAAAATAAAACAATGTATGCTTCAATAAATAAAACAAGAATCTCAAATTGAACATTGAAAAATTAATACTAAACTGGAAAGTTTTAGACAGCGTAATGACGAAAACTTTCTCCATGTTTAATATTTAGTAGTGAACATAATAAAAGTAGGGAGTACTTGAAACTTTCGAACTTCACTCATTGTGAAAGTTTATATTGAAAAGGTAAGGTACTTGAATGCTCGAATACTTCCATAATTTCAAATTCGTTATTGCTATCAACAAGATATTTTTTTAACAAAATAAAATTTATAACTCGCAAAAACTGCCAGGTTTAAAATTAAATTCAAGTTCTGAATCGGTTTTCTTGTTACGAAGGGTAATAAATAAAAACTTTAAAACCATTTTAATTATTACTTTCGTATTTTTTAGTGAATTTAATAGATTTGGCTGGAATATAGAAAAATCTGATGTGTCCAACACATGACTTTCCTATCTAGTTATTACAGGCTTTTTCTGGTTATTTTGTACAACCTATTGCAGCAACCCTATAAATGTTTAGAGAATAAAATAAATAAATACATTTTTCACATACATCTACCTCGAACATTTTTCTATAGATATTCATTGAAAACGAAAATGGTGAAAATTTTAATTTAGCACGTTTCCTGCAATTTTTCCATTACGGTCTATTTTAGAAAAATCTTGTGAAAACAAAAATTATAGAGATCGATATCGCAAACAACTTTTAGTTCAACAATTTTCATAAAAATCAGAAATTTGCACATTTTGTCAAATTTCTCGAATACGGACCATTTCAAGAAATTTTGACATTTAGCAAAAATTGTAGATAGTAATATTAGAAGTAACTTTTATTTAAACAATTTTTTTTTCCAAACTTAAATAACAGATATATTCCATAAAATATAAAAACGGCCTCCCATAAAGTACCCCCCCAGATGTTCCGACTTTGTCCAAAATCTAATAATTTCACGCCAGGCCAAAATTAAATTTAAAATTTAATGTTTTTTCTTTATTCTTTTTTGAGTTTTCTTCAAATTTGGAAATTTACACATTTTCTCAAATATCTCGAATACGGTCTATTTTAGAGAAAATATGTATGGGATAAAAATTATAGGGAATTATATTGCAAACAACTTTTGTTTTAACAATTTTTTTACATTTTGTCAAATTTCTCGAATACGGACCATTTTAGGAAAATTTTGTAAAAAACAAAAATTATAGATAATAATATAAGAAGTAACTTTTATTCAAAGAATTTTCTTCCCCAAACGTTAATAACAGATATATTCCATAAAATATAAAAGTGACCCCCTATAAAGTACCCTCCAGATGTTTCTAATCAGCTCATTGGACGATAAAGCAAAGCTTAAGTTTAAAATTTGGTGTTTTTCTGTGTATCGGTTCATGAGTTATGCGACACACACACACACACACACACACACATACATCATCGCGAAAATAGTCAAAACGGATTCAGGGGACAAAACGTAAAAATCCGTCGAAAACTCGAGGTCGAAAAAATCATGATTCCTATACTTTCCTTATATCTGTATACAGATAGGAAAGTAAAAATACATGAACTGGATGATTTCTCTGAATTATTAAACAACTTTTTAACGCTTTATTAATATATCGCTTTTTGCAAAAAGCTACCAATTTGTACTAATTGACATTATTCTTAGTAAAAATATAAAAAATCTATAAAAAAATTTAAAGAAAGAAATGTTAAAATAAGAATTCAATTAGAAGTAACGTACTAGATATTAGCCAAACAACTAGGTTATTCCAATTGAGCACAGGTTGCTGAAAAAAAAAAACGTCGAAAACTGGTTAGTAACCAAAAGTATAAAAGGAATAAAAGTAGTTCCAATGTCGCGGAAAATAACGTTATTTGCAACCAAACGTTATAAAAAAATATTCTGTTGAAAAGTACTAGAAAAATAAGTTATAAAACAGTATTTTGTGTACGTATAGTGTCACGTTAAGTGGTTTGTTAGAAAAACCAATTAATCGTGGGGTACGCCACTGCGTATTTCGGATCGCCCAAACGATCTTCCAGTTGAGGAAGATCTTTGCGCCACCCGAAAATACTCACTGGAGAACCTTTCTTATGATTTATTACGCTTGGCTTGGCTTTACGCTGCTTGGGAAGGAATAAAAGTCACTGCATAAAAAACTACAAATCTTTAATAAATACAAACTAAAATCCCCTGAACTGTCCAGAAATCCCCAATATAATAATACACCCTAAATCTACAATATGTATACACTACAAAGACTTTAAAGAACCAACTGGTTACTTTTCTCAGAAATACCTTTTTTATTTTATTTTATTTTTTATTAGATTTATAAAATACTCTTACCACATATTTTAACAGCAAGCTGGAATGTCACGACTTTATTCTTTTATTTTTATTACTGTAATACAGCAGAATATTACCTACTGCCGATTTTCGTCACAGCCGAAGAACTTATAGCCTCGGTTGTGCCAAAAATGTTGTTATTTTTTGTTTTGTCAATTTGGCTAGCTGACCCCAACATTATTTTGAAATTGTAGAATCAGCATAACCGAATTGAGTGCATTGTTTACTTTCAACATAAAATAAAGTTTTTAATTACTAGACGAAAAGATTGTTATTGTTTTAAATAACTTTAAATGTAATATTAAACACAAATTGGAATTAAATGGAAATTAAAAAGATTGAAATAAAATTATATTTTTGGAAATGGCTTTAATAAAATTTGAGTTGAAAGGTATTTTTGGAAAGTACTTTATTTTATCTTTAATAAAAATCTAATTATTCTTAAATGCAATTCGTGACAATAGCTCATCAACTAAAATTTAAACGTTGAATTTTCAACCAATAACATTTTTTACACTATACAACGTTAAATTTAGGTTAGAAAAACAAATGTGTGATCATTGTGTTACTCCGGTCAATGGCTTACATTGAACCGAAGAATTATCAAAGACAATACGTTGATAATCTTTATTTTTTTAAAATAAAACTTAACCTTAAAAATAGAGAGATGCAACAGAGGTGAAGTACCTAGCTCTCACCTTTGACAGCAAGTTTTAACATGGAACTCGCATTTAAAAAACAGAGTTAAAAGAGCATACATTGCTTATAAACAATGCCGCCAAACCGTGGGGCGCACCTAGGGTTTCTCCCCCAGAGTCGTCGCATAGACTTACACGGCTATGATAAGACCTATGCTAACATACGGTGCTGATGTCTGGGTACGGAAAACCTAAAAATTAACAGCTATCTGTAAAAAAGAACAAATTCAAAAAACGGCATGTCTCAACATAACAGCAGCCATGAAAACAACACCGACCAGAGCCATGGAGGTCATTCTTTGTCTCACTCCCCTTGATATTTACATCAAGGAGGTTGCTCTGACGACAATGACCCGCCTCCGCACGGTTGAAATAGAACCTGATGTAGCATCTGGTGAGGCGAGACGTCGCTTTTGGTGGGAGGCGCTCGATATGTTTCCATTGATTTAAGCGCACATGGACTCTATCTCACCGAGATACACCTTTCATAAGCCATATAGAGTTATATTAGAACAAATAGGAGAGCCAGAAGTGGCAGGTACGATTCGTAACTATACCGACGGTTCTAAAACAAAACAAGGCTCAGGATGTGTAATATACTCCAGATTCTTAACCCTAAACATAAAATGCAGAGTGTCAGTGTAGTTTGAATAGAGCTGACGGGGATTCTCATAGCAGCAAAAAAAATAACCAAAAACAATATCAATGGAAGGAACATGCTCATTTATACAGACAGCAGACAAGCACTACTCACCCTGAACAAACCACTAATTTACTTAGGGTTAGTACTAAAATGTCACGAAGCTTTGGCCGAAGTATCCATCAATAATGTGATCACCCTAAGATGGATCAAAGGTCACGCCACATTGAAAGGTAACAGTCTTGCTGATTCACTAGCCAAGAAAGCAGCCAACCAAAGACTTTTTGGACCTGGCCCTTCTATTGGCCTGACAAAATCGGTAGTGACAGATTCAATTAAAGAAAATATGGGATGAAACAAGAAACTGCAGAGTTGCCAGGAAGCTCTTAAGTTATCCTGGCAACACTGCAGCAAACAAATACTTGACTATGACTAAACAGAATCTGCGCCTAGTCACAGGCATTATGACTGGTCACTGCCAAGTACGGAAACATCTTCATATCATGGGGCTGTTTTTTTTTTTTTTTTTTTTTTTTTTTTTTTTTTTTTTTTTTTTTTTTTTTTTTTTGAATGGGTGTGGTAAGAACCAATTAACCAAACTTTGATGGGCGATGGAGCTGTTAGAATCCGCACTCTGTTGAGGGTGCGAATAAGAAGATAAGACCATCAAGCATATATCCTTTACGATTGCTTAACGCTCTCATTTATTAAATTTGTGTTCGGCGAGTATCGGCTAACACTGGCCGATAAAAGAGAAGCATCTTTTGGCGATAATAAATCTGTAGGCTGGCTTCCGAGCTAGGAGGTGTCTATCATTTTAGGAGGATGCACAATGGGCCTAATGAGGCCTAAATGCCGTGTAGGGAGTAGTTAGTTGACAACAAGAGACTTGCCGAAAGGCGGCTCTGGTTTTGAAGTTGCTTTCGGGACCCTAGCTCCCGAAGCCACCTAATATTGTTTCAAAGTAAACGTTTTGTTCAACGAATTTAAGTCAGACGGAAGCAAAAAGATACTTAATTAAAAGTGTTATTTAATGTTGTTTTGCGACGGGTAATTTACTTCCATATGAATGCCAATTTTTAACTGACTTCAAAAAAGGAGGAGGTTCTCAATTCGTCCAGATTTTTTTTTATGTATGTTCAGCGATAATTCTTTAAGAGGGAAAGCCCACTCACGCGACATGTCGCGCGCGTCTGATTGCGCGCGGCAATATTTTTGATGTTTTTAAATGACTCAAAGCCCATTAACGCGGTTCTGTCGCGTGGTCGCACGCAACTAAGAGTCATTTAAAAACATCTGAAGTATTGCCGCGCGCGATGCCTCGCGATCAGTCGCGGGCGACATGTCGCGTGAGTGGGTTTTCCCTCTAACACGGTGTCCGATTTCGATAATTCTTTTTTTGTTAGTAAGTGGGTACCTCAGGGGTGGTTCCGTATAAATTCAGTTAAAATGTGGTGATGGCATCTTCCTGGTTTTTGAAGTCGTTTTTCTTAAATTTTTAATTTCTAATACTTGTTCCATTTTCGGCCCAATATTCATTACGTATATCTTATTATTTTAATTTTATAGTAATATTATAGTTGTTAATAAGTTTAAAATATAGATATAGAGGATGTTTTCTAACTACGGTACAAAATTTTAAAGGGTAATCATTTTATGGAAAACAGTTCAAATGAACATAGGTCCGAAGTTACTTCTTTTCTGAGATACAGAGTGGTAAAATAAAAAAAATATTAAGTATTTTTTAATCTCATAAATTTCCTTAAAACGAGTTGGTTTAAATTTGGTAAGTATTTCAAGTAATAAGGCGCTTATTTAGTTCTAACTATATATAAATTATTCGGTCTAGTCGCGTCTCAGTGGTCAACACAGCCAATATTATTGAGAAAAAAGTACGTCACTGTCTTTATTGTAATTTTTATATAATTTATCAGATTAAGCATCTAAAATACAACTTTTTGTGTTTTCTTCATATTTTGAATGGTTTTCGATAAAAAAAAAACACTTTAAGGCTTGCGTCTGACACACAAAGAATCGCATTTCGTGCAAGAAAAAGATGGGTATAACTTTCCGCAATGAAGGTGTCCCGGGACGTGGCGGTCCCCGGCAATGAGTAAAGGAACTTAAAAATATCTAACCATCGAAGAATAGTTTTCTACTTCTGCTTTCAAGTCTTCAACCGTTGAGAAATTTACATAAGCAGACCCGGAATTAGTATCGTTTTAGGAAGAAATTTGAAAAGTTTATTTGTAGTTTATAAATTACCTTTCTTATCATAAAAAGTTTAAATTATAGTATGCTAAAATACAAATAAACCATTTTAACTTTCTTAGCAAAAATTAAAAAATCTAAACAAGCGCGTAAAGAAGAGAAACTTTGGAATGCACCAACTTATATAAATCAAATTGTGTATGTATATGCATATTACATATGAAAATAAGAGGTCAATTTTTATTTAGATAATTTTACTAAGTTTATGTTTTGTAAGATGTAAAAGCTAACTATTTTTGGAATCAATGATACCAGGTAGAAAAAACTATTGGAATTCCATCCAAAAAACAGTCAATGGACTCAAATAGTTTTACATAATATACCTACATACATAAAATTCAAAAACTATAAGCAGTGCCACAACAAATACCATAAAATATACCTCCCATATCCCTTTCTTACTTGATTGATATCTTTGTTTACCTTATAGGGGTATACGATTTGTCATATAAAACATTGAATTTGTGTTAGATTAAAGCGCACAAACTATTTTAGTCGGCTTCAACAAATTCGTGTTTATCTCTTTTTAATCCCTTATTTGAGCTGTCGTCTGATTCATGTTTACCTGTTATTAAAATATTAGAGGACAATAGATGATACTGGAAATTCCTAATAAGATTTAATTCCGGGAATTAAATATTTTATTGTTCGTTATTAAATAACTATTTTTTAATTGGCATAGCTTATTTTTCAATTCAACCAATAAAACTATATTATCTTCGTATATGTTCTGAATTTAACAAGTATTGTAATGATTTAGGTTTATTTAATTTATTCTTATATAGGTACAATAGTAGTTTGTTCATGGCCTTATCGCACGCAGACAAAATTTGAGCACGGCGCCGTTAGTGGAGTGCTTCTAAATCGTCTGAGTGTGATCGAGTTGTACAGCATATTTTTTCTACGACCTACTAATAAAAATCTGCAAATAGTATTAAAAATTATGTTAGGTTATTAAGATAAAATAACTAATTTAAACTTTCACTAGTTTATAAAATATAATAAACAAGAAAAAAGGCAAATGCTCTGAACTCACTACCATCGAGGTGCTTAAAATTTTTTTCTTTAATACTCGTAATTAAATTGACTTTATATAGTTTTATTAAAATTAACGAAATATTTATAAAATTATAGACCAAACAAAAATAGAAATGCTATTATTTATCGAGTCTACACAAGAATAACTCATTTTAATGTATATTTAATCTTAATTACTTAACATTTTTTTACTGACAATTAGTTTGACAGAAATGTTACTTATTTAAAATTTTATAAATAATAGTAGTTGGTTGATCAAAATAGGAACTGTGATTGGTGGATTTTATTTTTTGTAGTGTTCTTACTACCTATAATGGATATGAAATATATTTGTTTAACTAGACGCAATATCATTTTTGTTCGTTTTGTACTCTATGTGTAGATAATCTAATATCCTTGTGAGTAGAGAAAAAATTATTTTCGTTTCCTAGATGTTTTGCAATTTCATGTTTTCTTTCACTATTATACTAACTTTCTTATATTATCAGCTTACACTATATAGTAGTTTGTGCAACAAGAGTGGATATGATGGCTATATCGCACGAAGACGAAATTTGAGCACGACGCCGTAGTGGACAATCCCCTCGAGTTGTACATATGTTACAAATAAAAAAAATATTTTAGGTTATTAAGACAAAATAACTAATTTTAAAATAATTTATAAATTTTACAGATTTTTAAAATCAAATAAATATGAAAAAAAAAAAATCGCCAGCCTAGAATCGTTCTTGGCTTTTCGCGTGGAAGTCAAACACACTGCCACGCGTCCACGTCCACTTTTACGATTTTGGTAAATTTATTTATTTATTTTATCCACTGAATGTCCAGTCCATGGTGGATATCTATTTTATATCCATGAGATGTAATTTATAGACATTCAAATGTCCATAAATAATAGTAATTATATAGCAAATTATGAAAAAATTACGCTATTGTGCTCGCTATTGTGTGTAATAGTACCGTTCAGATATTTCAAATTAATTTTTTTAAGGTGGACATCCACAAAATATATCAAAGTCTAGGCGCGAACGCAAACCATGGTGGATATCCACTAGATGTAATTTTTGATTTTGCTTACTAAGTATAGATGGCGACACCACTTTCACTCATTCAATATCTACTCATGATCAACCCGCCGTAATTGATTTTTATCGAAATTGGTAACTCAATCAGACTCCATTAGAGACTGGAGTCGAGAATTTCCATTTATCGCTGAAAATTCCTAATAAGGATGACTTTCTCCTTAGTGGGCAAAATCAAAGGTGTTGAAAATATTTTGAGTGTTGAAAATATTTTTTATCTCTGCTATTTTCTTTCGACTTTATTCCCATGCCCATAAAATATTTTGCTGAATATCTTCGATATCCTGGGATATAGACGGACATTTGGATATCCATATTAGATCCACTGAATATATTGGATATCCACAACATATGTTCTGTAGATATCTCTGGGATTTCTTGTATTGTCTGGAAGATACCCATTAGATATTTTGCTGTATATCCATAGGATATCTTCTATATTCTGGATATAAACGGACATTTGGATATCCATATTAGATCCACGGGATATTTCTGATATCCTGTGGATATATTGGATATCCACAGAAGATATTCTGTGGATATCTCTGTGATTTGATGTGTTGTCTGGGTAATATCCATGTGGGTGTAGAAAAAATTAATATTGATAACGTAATAGCGGATACTTTTTTGGATTTGCATCCCAATTGTGCAAATAAATTAAAGGTAAAGCCATTACCTATTTTAAATATAGATTCAGGATATTAAAAGTTGCATGGTGTGGCTATTTAATTTAAATGCGACATAGGAATGTATATGGTCCGTTTACATTGGCCTGGCGTATTTACATTTTAGTGGGGCAATAGCGAAAGTTATTTAAATATTTACGGACTGTTTTAAAAATACTGCAGGTAGAAATTAGTATAAATATTATGGGCTCTCAGCTCTCGAGTTAAGCTTCACGGAAATGTACAATCGTTATCTCCTCTAATGTCCCCACTTCAAACCATTGCATTCGACAAAATTGTTTTGGCCGGACTCAGGATATTTCAAAGAATTGTTAAACTTGATATTATTGTAGGGTCTCATTACGATTAGAAGAACACAGCTACGTCATCATTTGGCAACGTAATTAATTGGTGATCGCCGCCTATTGGGGGTTTAGTAGGGTGTTAATATTATATAAATATAGGAAATATTAACAACTTACTTAATTATTGTTTATTGAAAGTTATAGATAATATGCATTCGAAATTCGAATACATATTATCTATAACTATATATAAATAAAAAATAAGTAAGTTGTTAGTTATAATACTATATTTCCTAAATTCCTATAATATTAACCCCAGTAGGCGGCGATAATTAATTAACTACATACTTTGCCAAATGATGACGTAGCTGTGTCCCCTTCTAATTATTGTAATCGGAACCTAGTAGTGTTCATAGAAATAACTATTTTAAATGTTGTATGAGGTGGTGTTTGAGATTAAAAATACAGGAAGAAAAAAGGATTTTTTTTTAAAGAAAGAATTTAAAAACCAGCTGCTTTAGAGATCAAAAAAAAAATCTTTTTTAAAATAAAACACGTAGCTACGATTAAAGTAAATACTGATTTTTTATGACAATATTAAATGTATAATGTATTGTTGTTTTTGCATTAAATACAAAACCCAAACAGTTTGTTTAGTTGCGTGACAGAGTACCTAATAACTCTAAGCAACAATAAAAAAAGATTCCAATTTTGTCGGACATTATAAATATTTCAAAAATTTTTAAGTTATCCATTTTCTATCCCAGAATGTCATTAAATATTTTTGAGGTACTATTTTTCAAGACGAGACCGACTTCAAAACGCGACGCGACAGCGAGAGACCAAAAGCGGTCTCTTCACGTCTGAACACGTAATTATATTGAAACACATTTCGGTAGACGAGACCGACTACAGCAGATTTAGTATGGCAATATATGCCGCCTTACTGCTGTCTCGGTCTCTTGTCGTTTGTCGCTCGTTCCCAAATGGTAACTTAAGTCTTCTTAATCCAAGGGTCCGCGATTCGAACCCCACCGTGAGCAGGAATTTTTTTAAAATTAATTTATTTAAAAATAATTCTGATCCGTATGTAGGATTCTCCACTCTAACCATTCACTGTTGGGTTCTAATTGCCAGTTCTGATCCTAAAATGGGAAACCGTGACAAGGCCTGTCTGTAGGCGTGTATTAAAGTACTAGCACTCCTACAATATGGAGTATTAGACTACTAGTTATACTACTAGCGATATTTACTTAAAATTTTTAGTAAAAATTAAGCTCTATAAGGGGATAAAGCCTATTGATTCTGAACAAAAATTGAATAAAAATGGGAGGTTAAGGAGGGTCTGTTAAACTGTGAAGCCTTAATAAGCGTACATTAAATTGTATATATCCCAATTTCTTTTTGTTTTGATTTTGATTTTATATAAAAACTACCTTGATGCCAAAAATATCTCTCATGCATTAATGTCACAAATATGGCCATACGTATATGTAGGTGTTTGTGTCTCTAATGAGTTGATTAGATTTTGGGCATATTCGGAACTTTGTAGAGAGTCGTTTTTCTACTTTAAAGAATATATGTTATTTACGCTTGAAGAAAAAAATTCGTCAAATAAAAGTTGCTGGTGATATAAAATTCAATTAAACAAAATGAGAAAAGTATGTAGGTATTTGACTAATATCGAAAATCTTTTACCACAAATGATTGGTTTTCAATTGTTTCTTCTGCAGTATACATGCCATTGAGATCAATACGATTTTCATGTAAAATTGTTATTAGCGTATACTCTGTATAATCTCATACTATTTAATTGTTATAATCGAAAAAGCGAGGGCAATTCAAATATAAAATAAAGGGTCCCATTTAAAAAACCTAACTTTGATATGTATCACATTCTTGAACAACCCTGTATAATTGAAATTATTTTTAAATTGTTGGTTTTTGGAACATACATCTCATTGTGAAAACAAATTTTAAAAAATCACATGGTTGTGGCTCTACAGACCAAGGCGTTATCAGTGGCCCACTGTTGGAAGTTAACTCACTTTATATGAAGTGTTCTTGTCAGCACCCTATATATTGTTTTATGGAAGTTTGTGGTTGTCACTAATTTTATCTTTTGAAGTTGTCATATATTTTTACATAAAATAAAGTATTTACCAATATTCGTTAAATTAATAAAAGTATCATCCATATTAACGAAATAGGCTATCGCCGGGTAGGTTATAGCTCTATTCAAATCATTTGGCGACCGTGACAGGACTGGAAGATATTTTTTGAACATTTAATTTGTAAATCATCTCATGGAGAAGCTTCTAAAAGCGCAATGTTCTCACAGGACTGCCTTTGAACGAATATTGGATGAAACGATTAAACTACTAAGAGATGGTCAGGATATTTTTGAGATACAAGCTAATATTAGAGTCCTTGATAATAAAAATGAAATTTTGACCAAAATTCACAAAGATGTAGTAGATTTTATGTTTGATAACGATTTTGCCGATGAAGAGATTGATGACCAGATGAAAAATGCTGATTATTTGACAAGCAAATTTCAAAACTTAAAAATTAGGGTTGAACATCTAGTAACTAAAGATTTTGCTGAAAAAAGTAGTATAGTTAGCCAGTCTAGTTCTTCTAAACATAGAATGAAACTTCCAGTTATTGAACTAAACAAGTTTGGAGGAGAAATTACCGATTGGTTACCTTTTTGGAGCCAGTTCAAAAGAATACATGAAGATGAATTACTAGACAATGAAGATAAATTTCAATACTTGATTCAGTCAACAGTTCCAAAATCACGAGCTCGATCGTTAGTTGAAAGTTACCCACCAACTAGTGAGAATTACAGTAAGGTAGTCGAAAGTTTGAAATCTCGTTTCGGAAGAGCTGATCTGTTAATTGAAGTTTACGTTCGCGAATTATTAAAATTGGTGCTGGAAAATTTGAACGGAAAATTTAAAATAAGCTCTTTGTATGACAAATTAGAATCCCAATTAAGAAATCTAGAAACACTCGGTGTAACATCAGATAAATGTGCAGCCATGTTATACCCATTGGTAGAGTCCTGTTTGCCTGAAGAAATTTTACGTGCTTGGCAAAGAAATGTGGAATTTTCTTCTGATTCAAATATAAAAACTCGTTTAGACAAATTGATGCTGTTTTTGAAAAAAGAAGTGGAAGGAGAAGAAAGAATAAGCCTAGCTGCTTCTGGTTTTGATTTACAGAAAATGAAAAAGAAAGACATTTCAGATTTCTCGACTTCTAAAAATACGCCAACAGCTGCTGGTTTAGTAAATCAAAGTAATCCAAAATGCGTTTTCTGCAAACTTGAGCATTTAAGCATTAATTGTTCTGAAGCATTAAAATTATCGCATACTGAAAAAAAGAAAGTGTTATCACAGAACGGATGCTGTCATCTGTGTTTAAAATTTGGCCACATTTCCCGTAAATGTCGTAGTGTCGCAAAATTGAAGTGTAATAATTGCAATGGTAAACATGCTACAGTTATTTGCTTCAAAAATGAACAAAATAAAAATGTTTTGCCTGCTAAACCCCCACAAGTCGAAAATTTGTCAAATCAGGCATCTTACCAACAAGTTTTTCTACAAACATTGTTAGTGCAAATAAAAAACAAAACAAACGTAAGACTTGCGAGAGCTATTATAGACACAGGATCACAGAGATCCTATATTTGCAAACATACGGCATTAGAGATGGGATATGAACCAATTAGAGAGGAAGAAATGATTCATGCACTCTTTGGTGGTTATAAGTCAGAAGCCGTAAAACATACATGTTATCGAATTAACCTGAAAAGCCTAGATAATCAATAAGAATGTACATTTGAGACTTTAGACCAACCATTAATATGTAGCAACATAGAATGTTTATCAGAGGGTCCTTGGTTAACAGAAAGTACGAAGGAAGAAAAGGAAACAGCGATTCAAGATTACTTTGTAAACACAGTTATTAGAGAAGAAGATGGACGATACAAAGTAAGATTGCCCTGGATTAACAGTCATGCTCCACTTCCAAGCAATTACGAAATTTCTAAAAAAAGATTAGATAATTTGATGAAAAAACTAGAAAAAGATGGATATTACGAAGAATATAATAAAGTTTTTAAAGAATGGCTAGGTGAAAACATAATTGAACAAGTTTTAGAATCTGAGGTAGATATTAAAAGTCATTACCTACCTCATAGACATGTAGTAAAGTTATCTAGTGCCACAACAAAGCTCCGTCCAGTATTTGATGCTTCTGCCAAAGAAGGAAATAATCCTTCATTAAACCAATGTCTTGAAAAGGGTATTAATTTGATAGAGTTAATTCCATCTATTTTACTTCGCTTTAGAATGGGAAAAATTGGAGTAATAGCAGACATCCGTAAAGCTTTTCTTCAGATTAGTTTATTTGAGCAAGATAGAAATGTTTTACGATTTCTTTGGTATGACAAAAACGGAAAACTCGTAACCTATCGACATGCTAGAGTTGTTTTTGGAGTTACAAGTAGCCCATTTCTTCTAGCAGCTGTAATCAATTATCATTTGGAGCAGACCCTAAACGATGTATATTCTGGAAAATCGACTTACTCCATTTCCACTATATCCAAATTACAGAAAGGATTTTATGTTGACAATTGTGTTGCTAGTTTAGACAGTGAAGACGATCTTCAGAAATTCATTAACGAAGCGCAAGCAATAATGTCAGAAGGTCAATTTGATCTAAGATTATGGGAATTTACAACATTACAAAAAGATAACGGTAATAAGATGTCGTCTGTTCTTGGTCTAAATTGGAATAGGAATTTGGATACTATAGAAATGTGTTTTAATGAAGTTGAACATTTAATAACAGAAAAAATAACAAAAAAAATAATTTTGTCGGTTGCAAATAGCATTTTTGATCCAATTGGATTCGCATGCCCTGTTCTTCTTCGGCCAAAATTGTTGTTGCAGCAAACATGGATTTTAAAACTAGATTGGAATGCAGAAGTTCCAGAAGATATCAGAGATACATTTTTTAATTGGTTGAAAAATTTAAATAGTCTAAAAAACCTGAAGGTTCCTCGCTGGCTTTTACACGAAGTAGCTGAACAAGTGCAGTCGTGGGAATTACACCTATTTTGTGATGCTAGCAAAGACGCATATGCTGCTGTTGTTTTTTTGAGATCTGAATCTACAAAAGGAATTTGTGTTCAGCTAGTTCAAGCAAAGAGTAGAGTATCACCAATAAAAACTATTTCGATACCAAGATTGGAATTACTCGCTGCAACTATAGGTGCAAGATTATTGTCATCCTCCATTAAGATTCTAAAAAGAAAAGATATCAGAATTTTTTGTTGGACTGACTCTACTACTGTTATTTCTTGGATTAAGAGAGAAGACAATTGGAAAACTTTTGTTAAAAATCGGATTGAGGAAATTCGTAAGTTGACAAAACCAGATTGTTGGTATCATGTCCCTGGACAATCTAATATTGCAGATCTTCCTTCAAGAGGTTGTTCAGTACAGCAACTACTTCAATCTCGTTGGTGGGAGGGTCCTATATGGTTGAAGAAGAATCGAGTTGATTGGCCAGTACAAGAGTATGAAACAAATGAAGATTTTGTTTCAGATGAAAAAAGTAAGAGTACTACTTCTATGTTTGTAAACAAAGAAATTGATTTTACATGGTACTATAATTATTTTTCGAAATACCAGCAAATTATAAGACTCGTTGCATGGACAAAGCGCTTTATCTTTAATTGTTTAAATCCAAAAAATCGAAAAATAGCAAAACTTTCAGTAGATGAAATCAATGAAGCCGAAATTCTGGTTTTAAAACTAATTCAAAAAGAATGCTTCGAAGATTTGAAAGACAATAGAATATCATCTTTATCGCCATTTCAAGACAAAAACGACATAATGAGACTTACTACGAAGATTTCAGAGAGAAAAGACCTCGAAGATTTTTGTTATCCCATTCTGTTACCGGCAAAACATCCTGTTGTGTCCAGATTAATCCATTATTATCACGTCCGAGCATGTCATGTAGGTGTTCAAGGCTTGTTAAGAAACTTAAGAGAAAGATTTTGGATTCTTGGAGGAAGGAGACCCCTTAAAGATGTTGTTTCCAAATGCATCATATGCCGAAAGTTTGATGCAACAAGGCTTGTTTCTCCATCAGTTCCTTTACCTGAAGATCGTGTCAGAGAAGCTGCAGTTTTTGAAGTAACTGGCATAGATTTGGCTGGGCCTCTTTTCTTAAGAACAAACGAAAAGGTCTGGATTTGCATTTTTACGTGCGCTGTATATCGTGCAGTGCACTTAGAATTAGTAGTATCTTTGTCAACTGAAAGTTTTTTACAAGCTTTTAGAAGGTTTATTGCCAGAAGAGGAAGACCATCCACGGTATACAGTGACAATGGGACTAATTTTACAGGTGCCGAAAATGCGTTTGCTTGTGTTGATTGGGTAGAAGTTTCGAATTTCAGCACAATCGAACGAATCAAATGGAAATTTAATCCTCCTACAGCACCTTGGTGGGGAGGATGGTGGGAGAGATTGATTAGAATATTAAAACAAATTCTACGCAAAATTTTAGGTAAAGCTTGTCTTACATTCGAGGAAATTTCATCAATTTTATGCGAATGCGAAGCCGTAATAAATTCACGACCCTTAACGTATCTCTCAGAGGATGCTAATGATTTATGTACTTTGTCACCATCTATGTTTTTGCAAGAAATCCGACAGATTGGTGTTCCAGATATTAATGCTGTGGAAGCAAAGGACTTGAGGAAAAGATATAAATACAGACAGCGACTCTCAGAAGAATTGAAAAGACGTTTTAGAAGTGAATATTTAGGTAATCTGAAGATGAAAAAGGGAAAATCAATTGCACATAATCTAAAAGTTGGAGATTTAGTTTTAATAGAAAACGATGCAGTAAAAAGGACCGAATGGACATTAGGAAGAGTGGAAACCATTTTTCCTGGTAAAGATGGTAATGTTCGAGTCGTGCAATTGAAAACTTCGTCTGGACAACTTTTAAGACCTATTCAAAGATTGTATTTATTAGAGATGCACGAAGAAATACAGAGTAGAAATGCGATTGTACATAAAAATAAGAATACCCCACAGGAATCTCATGATTCTGAAGATACTTCACAAATTTCTATAGAAGACAAAAATAAAGAAAAAGTTATATATTCAAGATATGGTAGGAAGATACAACCACCTCAAAGACTCGGTATATGATTTATTGTTAAGTAAATTATATTTTCAGAAAATTCCTTAAGGTGGGAGAATGTTGGAAGTTAACTCACTTTATATGAAGTGTTCTTGTCAGCACCCTATGTATTGTTTAATGGAAGTTTGTGGTTGTCACTAATTTTATCTTTTGAAGTTGTCATATATTTTTACATAAAATAAAGTATTTACCAATATTCGTTAAATTAATAAAAGCATCATCCATATTAACGAAATAGGCTATCGCCGGGTAGGTTATAGCTCTATTCAAATCACCCACCCTGTATATAAGATATTACCTTACAAGGCCATTTTTAATTTGAGTGCAAGAAAAATATGTAGGTATGTATAAATGTTAAAAATGAATTCCGTGAAGCTAATTTTTAAAAATGTCAAATAGACATCTCTATAAAGATGTTTGTTTTTTTAGAGAAAACAAAATCAAAATTTAAAAAAAAACATATTACATAAATTTAGCCTAAAAAATATTAAACATTAGTAAACAGTATTATAAAGTTAGAGTATGTATTTATTTTTAAAATTAAAACCAATAAAAAATGGCAGTGGATTAAATTTCATTAGGAAATAAAAATACTTTTTAAGGGCAACAACCACATTTGTTAATAATATATCGAATTATTTAATTAATTAAATACAAAAACGCTGGTATTAAAATTGTATTTGTTCGGGCCCTGTCTGCCTCAAGAGCAACGGTAATGCAAATGACTAACAACGACTAATGTTCTAAAGCGACATCTGTGAAATTACCTTGGAAGTTCTTACAGTACAGAATCCTACAAGCTTTGAATACGGCGTATATCATCTTTCATCTGCGTTGTCCCTAGCCGATTAGGTGAATTAATAATTAGCTTTTATTTCAAACCAAGCTTTCAGGAAAACCAAACATTATTTTGAAGTGCGATTTGTTTCATTTATTTGATATGCTAGTTGTACGGGTGGTAACGAAAAGAAAACGTCTAAATATGTAAATACGTCGACAAGTCGAGGGTTTCTATGTGATTTTGACACCAAGGATCAAAGTCATTTTTCGAGTATTTTTAAAAAACTGCTTCTTTAGATTTCTTTACAACCCGTAGGCATTATTCATGAACTGATTTCTATATTTAAATTAATGCTACGAAGTATACTTTTCCCGAAAGCTTCGTCAAAAGTAACCTATGCATATACGGTAAATTAACATGGGCGATCGCCGGCCTTAACTCATTCTAAAAAACTATCCACAATAAAAACCAGAAATAAAAAATAATTCATTTAGATCTTAACGTAAATAAGCAAAATGACCACTTTCTAATAAAATACACAACGGCAATCGATTTGTCATTATTTTATTTTCTGACAAAATTACCTGAAGGTTCTGCACGTTCAATCCAGCAAATAATGTTGATGATGTCAAGATACTGTCAAGCAAGAACACTAAAATGAGCTGCAGTCCAGTCGTGCATAAACCACATGTAAGAGATAAAATGGGTTAATGATCTCGCAAAAAGTCCGTGTAGGATTTACCTGTTAATCTTGCTTTAAAAAAAAATCTGGTGTGTCCAACACATGACTTTCCTATCTAGTTATTACAGGCTTGTTCCGGTTATTTTGTACAACCTATTGTAGCACCTCTGTAAACGTTTAATGGATAAACAAAATTTATACATTTTCCACATACTTCTAAATCGAAACAATTTTTTACATATATTTGTTGCGAAAATACTGAAAAATTAAAATTTTACACTTTTCCTCCAATGTTTCCATTACGCTCCATTTTGGAGAAATCATGTATATAACAAAACAACTTTTAGGCAATTTTCTTAAAAATCAGAATGTTGCACTTTTTGTCAAATTTGTTGAATACGGACCATTTTGGGAAAATTTTGAATGGTGCAAAAATTATAGAGAATAATATTGAAAGTAATTCTTATTTAAAGAATTTTCTTCTCCAAACGTATATAACAGATTATATTCCATAAAACATAAAAACGGCCCCCTGTAAAATTCCCATTCTCTAGATGTTCCGACTCTGCCAAAAATTTGACCAGTTCACCGCAGCCCAAAATAAAGGTTAAGTTTAAAATTTGGTGTTTTTCTCTTTCTCCATTTTTGAGTTTTCTTTAGAATTCGAAATTTACACATTTTCTTAAATATCCCGAATAATGTTCATTTAACAGAAATTATGTATAAAACAAAAATTGTAGAAAATAATGTAACACACAACTTTTATTTAAACAATTTTTCTAAAAATTAAAATTTTTTACATTTTGTAAAATTTCTCGAATACGGTGAATTTTAGGAAAATGGCCTTCAAAACAAAAATTATAGAGAATATAATAAGAAGTAACTTTTGTATAAACAATTTTCTTTTCCAAACGTAAATAACGGATATATTCAATAAAATTTAAAAACGACCCCCCATAAAGTACTCCCCCAGATGTTCTGACTCTGTCCAAAATCTATATAGTTTACCTCAGGTTGAAATAAAATAAGTTTAAAATTGATTGTTTTTTCTTTTTTCGCCTACCATATGTGAAAATGAATCATATCAACCCTAAAAATATGACCCAAAGTAACGTATATCGTCCCATGGGCTGCTAAACTAATAACAGCCCCCGATTTTGTAGTTTTTCACTAGATATCTAGATACCTTTGACTGTCACTTGCGTACTTTGACGTTTCACATAAATTTTGATTAAACGTCAGTGTAAGTCTATTAGTGAACATAAATAGTCATTCAGACAGTGACGAAGAATTTACAAATACTCCACAATACTTGCAAGAGGAAGCCAACAATAAAAATTAAAGATTTTCGGTATATTTTTCATTTTCTTTATTTTTTATTTGGTAGACGAAAAACAATTGTGTGTCACACATGCAGAAAACGCTTTAGCAGCCCTTATCTATCAGCTGCCCTCGATCTCTCATGCAGCTAATAGCCGTGGGCTGCTAAAGCTCATTTTATTCCCTTGTGACTCAAAATACTATAACCGTTTTTGAGTTTTCTTCAAAATTCGATATTTACACTTTTTCTCAAATATCTCGAATACGGTTTATTTTAAAGAAATTATGTATAAAACAATAATTATAGAGAATTATATCGCAAACCACTTTTATTTAAACAGTTTTTATAAAAACTTCAATTTTTTATATATTGTCAAATTTCTCGAATACGGATCATTTTAGGAAAATTTTGTATAGAACAAAAATTATAGAGAATATTGGAAATAACTTTTATTTGAAGAAAATAAATAGGAATAAACTGTTGGGTGTATTTTTTATTTTTTTTCTCTTAAATTTTCAGCATGGATTTGCCTTAAAAAATCTCGCTTCTCACTCATTTTCTTTTTACATAACAGATTTCACAAATCTCATCAAGTCTCCAGGTAGATTTAGTTATTTTTGAAAAATTATATTTTTAAGAATTTTCTATTACAAAATTATATTTATAAGAGCGTCACTAGGAATACTTTGTGATATTATGTTTCTCGAGAATATAGAGAGCTTTAAGTTTGTGCTACAATAAGACAGCACTCTACAGAGACTTTTAGGTAAAACGGTGACAAATCCTTCTATCTGAAAATTATTTGATATTTATTAGAACTATTTTAAATACTTACAAAAAATTCAAGATTTCCATACCCAAATTTTTGTTATTGTTGGTATTTCCTGAAAATTTCACAAAAATTGAACTGAAAATAACGGATCAAAAGAAATTGTAGATTTTCAAGGTTTTCTGAATTATGCAAAATACTTCCAAGCTAACTAATTTTATTTATTTTTAAAATAAAAAACCAAGTTTTGTATTATAACTTTCAAGATTTTTAGGAAGTAATTCTCCAAATTAATGATTTTGTGAGTCGGTAACTTTTACATAACATGCCCAAATTAGCCATTAAGAATGCGACGTGTAACATTTTTTTTTTTTTTAATCGAAATGAGAAGATTAAACGAAACATGCTTAAATAAAAGGTTGGTCGTTTTAAAAATACTGGGTGTTAAATTTTTTTAACTACTGCGTATAATTTTACTAAATTCGGTAAATGTTTTTGATAGTATAAGATACATCTTAAGGCGGAAAAAATCTGAGCACGTACGCGTATGAGGCAAGCCGAGGACGCATGAGCATGCAGATGTGGACGGGCTTTCGAAGCGCGGCAAATTGCCTTGTTGTGTGGCGGTACATCAAAAGGAGGCAGTGCGGTGTACGTGCTCAGTCTAGACGGGTAATTTGTACCATACAGCACCGTATAATTATAGCGAGTTTTAAGGATTTATTTTGCATGGAGTGAAACCAGGAAAACGTTTTATTTCTCCTGGATTTAAATAATTAGCGTGATTTCTTAAGAGAGCAAAGCACCAGTTCCATTACAACACCATAAAAAAAGAATATCCTTGGCAGAAAATCGACCATCGATTTCTTTCTCCCCTTTTTTCTTTAATGTGTCGGATAAAATAATAAAACTCCGCGACATCATCCTCATCCTTCATTTTTGTTTTAATTTTACGAATGTTCTGGGTATACGGTTGCATGCTCGCGAATTTACTGGATTTTAGAGAAATCATGTAAAAAACAATAATTATAGAGATCGATATCGTAAACATCTTTTAGTTTAACAATTTTCTTAAAAAATCAGAATTTTTACGTTTTGAAAAATTTCTCGAATACTAATATTTTAGGAAAATTTTGTATATATCAAAAAGTATAGAGAATAATATTAAAAGTAACTTTTAATTTAATAATTTTCTTCTCCAAACGTAAATAACAGATATATTTCTTAAAATATAAAAATGACCCCCTATAAAGTACCCCCCAGATTTTTCAACTCTGCCCAAAATCTAATCAGTTTACCTTAGGTCGAAATAAAGCGAAAGTTTTAAATTTACAGTTTTCTCTTTGTCCGTTTTTAAGTTTTCTTCAAAATTCAAAATTAACACTTTTTCACAAATATTTTGAATACGGTCCAGTTTAAAGAAATTATGTACAGGACAAGAATTATAGAAAATTATATCACATCAATTTTCTTAAAAATGTGAAATTTTACATTTTGTACAATTTCTCGAATACAGAGCATTTTGGGAAAATTTTTAATAAAACAAAAATTATAGAGAATAAAGAAGAAGTAAATTTTATATGAATAATTTTCTTCTCTAAACAAAAATAACTAATATATTTTCTAAAATATAAAAACGACCGTCCATAAAGTACCCCCCCCCCTAGATGTTCCGACTTCTCTCAAAATCTAATCAAGCCGGAATAAATCTTAAGTTTAAAATTTAATGTGTTTTTCTTTATCCGTTTTTCAGTTTTCTTTAAAATTCGAAATTTACACTTTTTCCCAAATATCTTGAATACGGTCCATTTTAGAGGAATTTTGTATAGAACAAAAATTATGGAAAACAATATAATTATAACAATAATAAAACACACACACGCACACGAACACGCACATCACGAAAATAGTCAAAACGGATTCAGGGGACGACAAAACATAAAAATCCGTCGAAAACTCGAGGTCGAAAAAAAATCATGATTCCTATACTTTCCTTATCTGTATTCAGATAGGAAAGTTAAAAATCAGTTAATTTAACTTTGCTAGTGGCGTACGACATAAAAACGTGAAAGTTTTATTTCTGTATGTTACGCCACATTCGAGATATAATAACTCTTTATTTTAGTTTATTTTTCAATTTATTATTTTGTTAAAAGTATTTATTTAAGTAAGTTCGCTTAGCAGATTTCTACCACAAATCATTTTTAGCATAAAGTGTCAATCGTGCTTGATGGTTTTGATTGCTAGCAGTGCATATTTTATGACATTCTTATTAGGTATATTTAAGATTAGATTTTTTCCTCTGTGTAGGATTAAAAGTAACTCCTTGCTGATTATGCTATATGTTATAGTTCAACAATATGCCAAGTAACTTTACTTATAGGTCTTTAGACGTAGTAATGTTTTTTAATTTATTCTGTGATAATTTGGTCAAACAGAGAGAGACAAGTTATTTTCTCAGTGTAGAAATAAACAGCAAAAACGTCAGCAGTCAATTAAAATGTGGTGGTATTAAAATGCCAATCCTAGCTGTTACGACTATGGGTTAAAAGTAACATTTAACAAATTAAAATCTGTACCATAGTCTGTAAAGTGATTTAAATTATTAAATAAATAAATTACAGTAACTGTCCAGATTCTAGCATTACTTACAGATTTTTGCTATTTAATTTTTATTTAACGGCGTAATGAAATTGCAGCAATAAATTCGAATTTTATGAAGTATGCGGTGTTTTCGAAAAAATAAACAAATATACATCACGTTTAAATAACGAATGACTCAATTAGAAGCCTTTTAATTAAAAAATCAGCATAAAAATCTCATAAAAGCGAATGAACAACACAATTTCCTCTCACTGCGAAAACGTGAAATAACAATTAGCGTACCGACCAAACGAAGAGAATTAATAATATTAATCTGATTTTAGCTCATTAGGGGCAGATACCGACGGCAGCAAAGTATAATCTAGAGAAAACTGAAACTGCGGCATTTCGATTCCCACGTGGGCAATTCCATATTTTAATTAACCTAACAAGAATTAATTACGGCCCACGGAGATTATTGTTTTACCGATTCGGTTGGTACGTGTTCGGGAAATGTTCTTGATAAAGTTGAAAATACAGACCGATAGGTACTCCGTTTAGCGCGCACACGTTCCCAACAAAAACAGAAAGGTCTTAAGGGAGTTTTTGGATAATGGATAGTAACGCTATAACTTTGCGCCAATAGTTTAAAATTATTGTTCGCTAGATTTCCATAAATTCAAAAACCAATTACAAATCGACAGAAATAACAATATTTGCGGTATTTGTTAACGAAGAGAATGATTGTGTAGCTTTGCCAAAAGACCCCGCAGATTCCTCATGGCAAACAAATTTCGGTCGAATATGTTGTATTTGATATACAGGGTGTCCCGTTAGTAAGTAATTGCTCGATATTTTAGTTTATGTTATAAACACTCAAACAAGTTTTAAATAAAATTTATAGAGATTTAATAAATACGCATTTTAAAATTATTTATGGAGATACAGAGTTTTGCATTTGTTCATTTTTTAAATTAAACACCTTGTATTTTATTTCGTATTTATTTGTATTAAGAATGGTTTTAAAAAATATTACAGTGTGGCCAAGCAATTAATTTTTTTTTTGTAAAATTAGAGGCACACCCCTAATTAAATTACCATAATTTAAGTAGGTTGTAACGGTTGAAACCGTTTTCGTTATTAAGACCCAAACATTGTAAAGGTGGAAACCGTTTTCGTTATTTTGATGCGAACATCTCTACCCTAATGTCATTTGTCGTTTATGCTTTGTGTCAAGGGTTGGTAATTTATTTCGATTTATATCTGTCAACGAGGAAGGTGATTTGAATTTTTAATTATCTTTTATCTTGGATATCCGATGTACTAATTGTCTATTATTATTCTTAATGACCGTCTGATTTTATAAGGTAAGCTTTTATACCGATATATTGTTGAAAATATATATTTTGTACAAGAATTTCTTTATTTAAATGTCAAGTATTGTACATAACCTCAACACATTGAATGACATAAGAATCACATGTTTTATATAATTTTATCTATTATTTTGTTAGGAAAAAAATAATATGCTTAACTATATTTAAATATGTTAAATAAGATTTTTCCTTTTCATAATAATTTTGGTCTCTGTGAAGCTATTCATTTAATACTTCAAATTGTTCATTTAATAGTAAAAAGCATTTTATCTGTTTCCTATATAAACTTCCCAGTCCCTTTCTTGATATTTTTACCTTTTTCCTTGTATCCTGGCTGTATCTAGACGGTTTTGTAGGAGTTATATCTAAAGAGATTGTTTAGATGTTTAGAAGAAAGTTCAAGCTGCATGTGTAGAAGTATAGAAACTTAGAAGTTTAGTTCCAGCTACAGAAGTTTATTTCAAGTATATCAAGAGGTTTAGTTCGAGTCATCTAAAGAAGTGTATGAGATTTAAGTTTACCTATGAAGATTTATACTTAAGAGTTGGTAATATCCGAAGTATATCATACGAATCCCCTTGAAGAAGGCCTCTACAAGTCACTCTTTAAATACTACCTATTATTTAACAGATAGGTCTTGAATAAATCATTTTAATTTAAATAAGTAAGTCTATGTGAATTAGAATTTGTCGCTACCTTATCTGAAACCCTATTTAATTATAATATCTTAATGGTTAGTGATTTTCTATATTTTTATCATTAATCGATAGTCAAGTTTAGTAAGTTTTAAATATAATGGCGCTCAACATTCTTTTTCAAAGTAATACGAGTTGTTTAATAACCTGACCCACTTCCCAAAATCATAAGAGCTTAAAACCCTATAAAAATAGATAAAATAACAAGATCACGTAACAAAATTGTTTTTGTATGTGTTTTAACTGTAAACTGCTGGTTCAAATGATAAAATAATAATTGTAAGTGGACTGTATCAATCTTTTTATTTTAATTCTTGTCTTGGCGACATTTCTTTTTTAATAATTGTTATTTATTATATTATGTCATAAAGAATAATCAAATTACATCTACATTAATAAAACAAATATAAACAAAAGTTTTTAAACATAACTCCCTCCTTTGAAAAGTACCTTTAAAAACATTACTACATAAATTAAATACTACAACTACTTAGCCGTGTCTTACTGGAGTGGTAAAAGACATAGATATCTTATGGATCCTGTAATTTTTCCATTTGATGTAAGAACTTCGGCGACTCTTGAAATTCCATCTTTGCTGTGATTTAGATTACTTTCCGGTGTAAAAAGGAGACGGATTTTCGACTTTTTTTTAAATGCTTTACTTTGAATTATTTTAAAAATAGAAATTTGGTCCCATTATGTATTTTTTACCAAATTACAACCTAATGCTGACAAAAAAATTGAAATAACTATTTTTAAATTTAAGTATCTTCAATTATTCTCACATCTCTTTCGAGAATTAAACACATCTGTTTAACTGAAAAAATGTTTCAAATAAAATTCACAGGCAACTTCTGTCGAATATTATAATAACAAAACAAATAAAAAATATTAATAGCGTTTAATACCACCTCTATGGGATACCACTGCTTTTGTTTGGGCGTTGCTATGAGCAGTTTGTGATCTTGTGATTATATGTGGCAATATGAATAGACATCATTTAAGGGCAGAAGAAGCAAATTAAGTCATTGGGTTTCTTCTTGGGGGTGTGCGACCTATCAGTGTCTCTCAAAGTATAATTTTCCGACTTATTAACCGTTTTAATGAGACTGGATCTATTATTATGGAAAGGCATAAGGACGGTAAACCAAAATCGACAAATGATAGGGAAGACCGAAGATTAGTAAGAGGAGCAAGGATGGATCCTAAAAAACTACACGCTTCTCAGCCAGGAGCATCTCACTGCCAACAGAGTTCGTATTACCTCTCGGACGGTTTGCCCTCATGTGGCGATGCCCATGGTAGGTATTTAAAAATGAATTCAATTCAGACTTCATTCGCTAATGGATATTCCGTCCAGATTATCATTTAATCCCAAGCTACTCGACAAGTCTTAGTCATGTGATATATTAATTTTCCACCACGCTATGGACTAAAATGCTTTTAATATAGTGCAGAATTTTTTGGAGGACACAGCATTATATTAAAGTTTTTGTTCTGACTATAAGTGAAAGTTATTTAAAAAAAAAAATCACATTTAATAACTCGTTCAGCATCCAGATTTAATTTCGAGTACTGATCCCTAGATATAAACCCCTATCAATCCTGTAATCCATTTTTTCTTAGAAAATAGACACGTCTTAAGAAAGACTTCGTTCCTTCAATCATCGACAGTAGCAAAAACTTACCTCAAATCCATTAAGAGTCCCAATCTCCCCCTAATTCTTCCTTCAAGACGGTCGAGTCTCCCTTCGGAGAATAATTGCACAAAAACACAATTTCACACCCTTGGCGGAAACCAAAGAAAGGATTCCTCCGTCATAATTCACACAATTCACCCCCATGCTAAGTAAAATAAAGATACAAATTTAGTGTTGGCGGTAGCGTACCAATTTAATTTTGTCAGTGAATTTACTAACAAGATGGATATTTATCGAGATACAGTTGCTATATCATGGTAAAAAGCAACTCTGGGGAATACAAGACAAGAACAACAACATTGAAAATTGTATAAATTACTCGTTAAAATTACTTTTATAATAACAGGCGATCCAATGTAACGGGATGATTTCAAAAAATTAGAAAAAAATAAAAAAAATATATTATGTAAAATGAATTGGTGAAAACATAATCAACACAAATGCAAATATTGTGTTTAATAGTGTGAGAAAGGTAGCACTCCTTTTGTCGCACACATTTTTGCAGTCTTATTACCCAGCTACCCATAAAGTTGCGCAGCATTTCTAGCAATATTGCTGCTATTTGAGGTCAAATCCATTTAATGCCGAAAAATTCTTGGGTTACTTTAAAATAATTTTGTTTTTAGGAACTCTTGAGAAAAAAGTCACATGCAGACAAGTCAGGAAAAAGAGGTGGCCAGAAAATAACGCCGTTCTTGCTCATAATACGACAGAGGAATGCCTGTCTTACAGGGCAAATGCGAGGATTTTGAAACTGGTGACTTGTTGAGTATAGGAGAGTGTTTTAACGAGCAAGCGCCTGCGCCAAAGTCATCCTAAATGACTCTCTTAGAGATAAAAGGATCGTTATCATGACAGACAGTCAGGCAGCCCTTAAAGCACTAAAAAGGGTAGAAGTACAATCCAAATCAATATTTGATTGCCAACAGTCCCTCCAGGCTCTGGCAGAACATAACAAGGTCACATTTGAATGGGTGCCAGGACATGAGGGAGTGTTTGGAAACGAGAAAGCAGACCTACTAGCAAGGAAGGGAGCGGAAAAAACTCTTATTGGACCAGAACCCACGTGTGGTATCTCATACCAACATGTTAAATGGGTGTTAAAGGAACAAATAAAAAGAGAACACCATAGGCTCTGGATGGAACTTCCTATACTTAGACAGTCCAAAAGATTTATAAAGGGGCCATCCACGAGCAGAAAACATCAACTGCTAAACCTTAGCAGAAGCGAACTTAAGGCCTTAATAGGACTCCTTATGGGACACTGCGGCCTTAGAAGACACCTAAATATCTTAGGGATATCTGATGACTCCCTATGTAGAATATGTGAAGAGGAGGACGAAACTCCTATTTACATACTATGCCACTGCCGGAACTTTAAATGGGAACGGGAATGGTACTTCGGGGTACAATATCCGGAACCTGAAGAAATCGCGAAAGCGCCTATCAGACATATTCTAGAATTCATCAAGAAAATCAATCTGATGGGATAGAAACTGTGAGGGAAACAATAAGCCTAGAGCTTCAGTACAAGTGAGCTTTGAACCACGCCATAATTCAGATAGATAGATAGAACGAGCAAGCCAGGAAATAAATCAATGCGGATTTACTTTTATAATATTGTACAGTTTCTGAAGATATTAAGAAGTGAAAAAAATTGTAAAAAAATGGAAAAGAACGTAATTATAAAAATTAAACATGTTAAAAAATATATCAAAAATTGCTGAAAAAACTTATTCAGGAACTAGAATATAATATTCCAGTTAGAGATACTAAAGTACGGCGTTCGTTTTTAAAAAATAAGAATGAATTATTCGATGAACACAGTTATATAAAAATCATCAACAACAATGTTTAGTGATTTTACAAAATTTTTCAGAGGTTTCTGAACTATTCCATGTAATTTTTTTCTTTTAAAATTTTAAATATACTTTTCCATTAAACAAATTTCGGCTAAATACTTTTTCCGTTTCTTTGGGTAATCAGAAAACAAAGCAGAAAAATTTATTTTCTATAAATTTTTTCTTGCCAAAATTTTTGAGATTGCTGCACCCGGATACATTCATTTTTAATAAATAATATAAAATAAATAGGCAAAAATAGAGAACAATTCAAAATACTACAACAAGTTTTTAGGAATAATAGTTTTAAAAATATAAGAAACCCAAACTAAATATATAATCAACTAAATAAAAAAAAAATAATAATATTATCGATAGCATTTCATACTTACTGATATGATATTTGATTCAAAATTAAAATATTTTTTATTTTTAAAAGTCGTAAATTTGTTAATCAAAAATATTAGAATGTCTATACAGGGTGTACCAATAAAAACTCCCAGGCCGGATATTTTGGAAACTAATAGAGATATTTTAATTCTGTAAAAGCCAGTTTATAGAGCGCTAAGAGAGCTTTAGTTTTAGATACACATTTATTTTAGATAGGTCAATATGTAGATGGCGCTGCGCTCAATATTTTTTTTTCGATGGAAGGATTTTTCTTATATAGCTCATCTTGTAAAAAATGCATTTTTAAGCAGATTTTGTTCTGTAAACTAATTCGATTAATCTAGCTATTTTTGATATACAGAGTGGGTCAAAACACTTTGATCCTGTTTTTCGGCATTAATCATTGGATTTTAAGAAAATGCATAAACAGGTCGATTTTTATTGCAAATTAAACACATTCTTACAATACAGACATCTGTCATGTGTCAAC
Source organism: Psylliodes chrysocephalus (assembly GCA_927349885.1). Lineage (NCBI taxonomy): Eukaryota > Metazoa > Arthropoda > Insecta > Coleoptera > Chrysomelidae > Psylliodes > Psylliodes chrysocephalus. The sequence continues at coordinate 27,263,565 of OV651816.1, forward strand.
CTCCTCCCTTCCACTTCTCCAAACCATAAATTTTAAGGAATGTACCATATACGCACATACTTTGATTTTCTTTTACTATACGGAGAATGGTCGCACTGCGCAGCTTTCTGAGTGCCTTTTAAAAGGAGATAGAAAACTCTGCCTTTTGAACCCTTATTGCATGTTGCCTACATCTTGGCGCAATATTTTTAATAGGTGCGTTTTAATCATCCGCTTCTGCTTCGGAATTGTCGGTTTTCTTGTTTTAATCTGACAGGTTAAAACGACTAAACCGACAATTCCGGAAGCAGAAGCGAATAATTAAAACGCACCTGATATTTTGCTTGCTGCTGTCAGTGTCAGTGAATATTATTGTTGGAGTCACAGTTTATTGCTAAAGAATCAGTTAGCTCACTCGGACCAGTTGAAAGTTCCAGGGATACAAATTCAGGATACACAGAAGACTGCTGTTTTATTATAGGCGGTTGTCATATATTGTATTATCCGAGTTGCGCAGTATATAAACTGGAACATTGAGATCAAAAGTGCCGACGCATAGTGAGAGATATTATTCTTTAGCTATAAACTATGTCATAGGAATCAAAATGGCCGCGCCCTATGTTGGGCGTGTCAGACCTCTCTCTTGCCCCGTATATTAATCAAAATATGTGCATATACGGCACATCATTGAAAAGGTAATTTTGTGGGGAAGTCATAAATATGACTGTTTATTGCAATACTTTTAATTTTAGCGACCTCTATCTGGATAAAAAATCCTGTAACGTATTATAAAGTGTGACACTTCATTTGAAAGCTAAATATAAATATTTTCATATTGCATTTGCAACAAAATAAAGTTAGCAATAAATAATGCATGAGTAATTTTCAAACTATTGCAAGTGCAATATGGATGATATTTATATTAATGTTATGTGGTACATTAAAAAAATAATTGAATTTGCTTTCAAATAATGTGTCACACTTTATAATATGTAGTTTTTTCCCGTTAGAGAGCGGTACAATTAAAAGTATCGCAATGAACAATTATATTTATAAATTCCTCGCAAAGTTACCTTTTTAATGATGTACTATACATTGTAGTGTCACCCTCTATATTACGTAATAGTTTATTTTTCCGCTAGAGGGCAATAAAATTAAAGTAACACAATGTACAGAAATATTTCTAATTTTCCCATTAAATTACCTTTTCAATGATGTGCCACACATGTTACATTACCTATTTAAAATTAAGGTGTTGGTGAAGTGCAAGGGAGGTAGTTAACAGATGTCTGTATTGTAAAAATGTTTTTAATTTGGAATAAAAATCGACCTGCTTTAGCATTTTCTTAAAATTTAATAATTTAATGATTAATGCTGAAAAACAGGATGAAACCATTTTGAGTATCAAAAATGGCTAGATTTATCGAATTAGTTGATAGAACAAAATCTGCTTAAAACTACATTTTTTACAAGATGCCCTACATAAGAAAGATCCTCCCATCGAAAAAAAAAATATTGAGCGCAGCGCCATCTATATATTGACCTATTTAAAATTAATTTATATTTAAAATTAAAGCTCTCTTAGTGCTCTCTGAACTGTCTTTTGCAGAATTAAAATATCTCTATTGCTTACCAAAATATCCGGCATGGCAGTTTTTATTGGTACACCCTGTATACAGAGTGTCCCAAAATTCAGTGAACATTGAGCTTCTGTATGTTGGTGAGATAAAAATAAGTCGACTGAGCCAGAATTACCTATATCACAAAGTGCTTTGTTTGCCTGTGAGGAAGCTTCAAAATTGAACAAAAACATTGATTTTTAAAAAACTTGGTATGTAGCTATTTTAATTGAAGAGCCATTGTTCAAAGAAAAAATTACACAAACTGAAATCATGGAAGGTTGAAGACCACCCTATTCCTACCATAAATGATATCGTATTTTTTTTTTTTTTGAGGTCAGTTCCTGTTTCCTCATTTTCTTTTGTGGAGAGCTATATTCATTTGTAGTATTTTTTGTCTGGTGCAGAAAATATTTCTCCCATGGACTTAAAATTTTTAAGAAAACTGAGATAGCGTTTATAACTATCGCAACTCGAACACTGTCGATTTCAACGTTATTACAGTAAATGTTTTAAATAATTCCTTCCCAAGAACTTTAAAACTAACCAAAAAAATAAAATACATAAAATGGGTAGTATCGAAAATTATACACCATATCTTTTAAAATTATTAAATTTTTGATTAATAACATTGACAACTGTCAACTTAGTTTGGTCTAACCATCTGTTTAAATTGTTATTTTTCAGTCAATACCTATGCCTATTGATGAATGTTTTTATTGCTATAGCGTTAAAAGTGACAGTGTTCTGGGCGGCTATCCTCGACAATCGCTAAAAAAACGAACCGTTTTCGAAAGTGAGTTGTTGAAAAGCGAGTAGTTTTTGAAATCTATATTCTTGACTGACGTTCGATGAGTATTCGTTTTTTTTAAGACGTGTACGTTTTTAACAAGCAAATAATATGTTTGGCATCACTGTAAACTGTTTATATCGTTGAATTCAAGTAATGTGCAGGCCATAAAAAAATAATTAATAATTTTAAATTTATCGATTGATGATTTTTTCTAATCACATTATATCTAAATGTTCAGGATATTTGGCGGAAAAATAGCTATACGGATGCAGTCAATGCAACCTATAATTCCACGAAAATCGTACGTCCTAAAAAACCTAGTTTTTATGGTAATAAAATTAATTTAAATAATTTTGCATAATTGTTAAAATTTTTGGATACAACGTGTAATACAGAAAAGCTTTGAAGCTACCATTTGCAAGAAAGCGCAAGCAAATATCTGTAAATAAAACACACATGAATTAATAATTAAATTCTTACACGGTAAAATATAAAAAATATTCATTCAATATCCATTAATTTCAAAAAACGGATTCTGCCTCTGCATGTCTGAATCTTTGGATACTTATCTTCCAAGTATACGTTTTTTTAGAAAACGATAGCCGAGGATAGGGCCCCTGGTTGTGTTAGTCATAACCGCCAACTTAATTAGTTCTTCTATGAAACAGGGGCGGCCCTAAAAAAAAATACGACTAATTTATGGTAGGATTAGGGTGGTTTTTACCCTTCCTTATACGTTTCTGTGATGTTTGCTTTGAGGAATGGCAGAGTAGACAAGGTGTCCCAGAAAAACAGAGTAAGGTTTAGATCAGGTTAAGTAGATAACCAAAGTAATTAGACGTAAAAGGAAAATTAAGTTGAATAGGATAGCAGAAGAAAGACGACGAAATGTAGAAGCAAAGAAAATCATAGATATATAGAAATTTATATAAATTAATATTTTTATTTTTTAATGTCAAAATTAATTTGTAAACCCATCAAACATTAAGTGGACACACTCGACATTAAGTACGTGTTTGAAAGGAGGTAAGATTTTAAATTTCTTCATTGTGATCCGAAATATTGTAATTGTTACACCTACGGACACTGAGATAAGGATTTGATAGTCAGGTTTACAGGGTGAGTTAATTTTTTTTATTACAAAAATTATTTTCATATCAATATAAACAGATACATAAGTTTCAATTGAACAGGCAATATTATTGTCATATATTACTAAAATACATTTTTACTCTATTTTTGTTTTGTATTTAAATATTTTTGTCCACGCCTCTGGCTGATCCTCACATTGATAAGGATGGCAAATGTTTGAAGCCGGCTATAGGTGATTAATATTCAAAAACAATTCAAAAATATATTTACTTACATAAAAATAAATATAGAAGCACGATGGTAGTTTGTGTTTTGCAATAGTTCATTTTTAATGCAACGCAAAATTAAACACATATTTATTTTATCACATTTTTTAAAAGCAATTTCAATATCTGTTTCCCACAATCGATTTGAGGTTAGAAATTTTGAAATTTTTGAATCATGAGAAAAGAAAACATCATAATTTTAATCCGATTTTATAAAGAGACAATTATCATAAATGTCACTATTAGAAAAAGATAACTATCAACTTTATGTACTATGGTATCACCGATTCTTTAGTGATTAATAGAAATAGACGCTGCATTATGACGCGATAAATGGCGCAAAAATAAAGTGTTTTCAATAATTGGTTTAAAACTATTTACTATAACTTTATTATTTATTGTCTAGTTAAAACATTTATTGCATATAAAAAAGTTTTTTGTGTTTAAACAGTAAATAGCATTAGAATTCGTTTTCACTAACCACGCCTATTATTTTGTGAGGTCCTGTATATTTAAATATATTTTTACATAATAGCTTTAGATCGTTATACCCATAAATTAATATATGACTGTTTTGGATCACTATGAACAACCATTATTATTGCTGGACCCTGTATGAGATCATCCTAAAACCCATCTCAAGCTACAGTATCCAATATTGAAAGTCTCGAAAGATTTTATTTAAATATCTTTAGGAAAATCACAGTCCACGATTTATTTTGTAATAAATAACAACCTATAAATCAACAAAGTTAATAAGGAAGTTACGAAGAATTCTCGGATTAGACCAACATCCAAACAAACTTGTCAAACGTTTAATGAAACCACACCCAAAAAGAAGCATCCATCGCAATGTTTTTAACTGATTGTCATAAAGTATACATATTTTTGTATACCACCAACACCACACTTCCTTTCATCATAAGTAAAATAAAGAAACAGTGTCGGAAACCAAACAGAATGCAATCCAGGCATTGTGTATGGAATCAAAATCCATTAGGACGAAGCAACCGACTCGCTGAAAAGGATCTCCGAGGTGGAGGACCTGAAGAATTTCGTGTTAAGCTGGTGCTCAAATAGGGGGGCATTGTTAAGGGATCGTTGCAAGGGCATGTTAGTGAATGCCAATAGTGGATAATCCTTCTTTAACAGGAAGACGAGAGAGATTGGAAATGTTGAGATTAAATTAATTGATGGTATTAAAATATTACAATAATTGCATTGATTGTTGGTTTTACTGATTTTAATTTATATCCACTTATTTGAAATGCATATAAAGTGTTTAAAATAATTATAAAAGCTAAGGTTAAATTTACTTATATTTTTCTTGGGCAGCGTTTCCCTAACGGAGTTCGCGAGATTTATAAATGGGGATTGCGAAAAAAATATTGAAGTAGCGGAAATCGTACGCATTGCAATATGCAATGGGCCAACGGTGGCACTGACAGTACATTCTCACAAAATCGAACAGTTTCTACCATTTTAATCGATCAAACTAAGACTTTTGCTCGAAATGACGGGAATGACATTTGTCGTTATAAAACAGCGCAGTCAGTTAAGTGCAGAGTCGGAATTTATCGTACGACGCGCCTAAGAACACTGAGTGATTTTAAAATGATAAATAAGTTAGTAGTCAATGCACAGTTTGTTGAGTCTATTTTTCCTATTTTGTAAAAAACGCACAAATTACCCGCCTATAAAAAAGCATCAATGTAACTTCAAGAATTTTATATGTTGTCACTAAAAGTCGAAATATATATTGCACAACATCATTTGGAGTAATTATTTTTTATCAAAAATTATTTCTCGCATTAAATTGGTCCTTTGAGTCGGATCAACTGCTTGAAAAGAAACTATGTTGATCATTACACCACCATGTCGTCCCTTAAACAGTGTTATTATTAATTCGGTGAAAATAAAGCGATTCGCCAGCTTTGTGAATGTGCCAGTAAAAGTGATATCGAAGTTATTCAACGTTATCAGAATAAAGTATTAAAGAACATCATCAATGTACCCTAGTATTGATCTTCATAGGGACCTTAAAGTTGAGACTATTAAGAAAACAATACAAAAATTTGCCAGTAGTCACCAACAACGACTGCTCCAACATGGAAACCACTAGATTATCCAACTCCTCAACAATGCCAATCTAATAAGAAGACTCAGGAGAACCAAGCCTTTTGAGTTATTTCAGTGATGTTAAAGCAGAGTATAGTGCAGTTAAGTGATTTAGACTCTAAGGTATACTAGAGAGTAGAATATGAGTTTATGAAGTTTTTCATCCCTTCATACGTTAGATTAGAAAAAAATTGGTAATTGATCTCAATGATCAGATTGTAATAATCGTAAATGTTTCTTTACTTGGGGCATTTATTAAAAAAAAACTATTTGTTTGAGATTAGTGCCTTTAAAGGAATTTGTGGAAATGAAGCGATTCGCCTTTATGTTTTATGAAAAAATGTTAATAATTATTTATCTGTTTGTTTTAGGAATCAATGGTTGAGTTTTGTGTATTTTAGATAGACATGTATATTTATCAATGTCTTTTTTGTCTAATAATATTTTAGAAAAAAAAGCTAGCATACATTTCCGAAATATTACTATTTAATATTTCTAAAAGATTTAAAATTTTTATTTCAGAAATATTTCTGTTGCTGAGATGTTTCGTAATATTTATACAACATTAAAAATGTTTCAATGTTAAATTTTTGAAATATTTCCAAAATGTGTTTGTGTTGTATGGAAAAGTCCTCAAAAATAAATTAATATCGAACAACGCATTAAGATCATGCTTCTCATTCTTTTATTCCTAGAGTGATAATATCTGCTAATCGACTTAACATACATATATCTCCCACAGAATTTAGTAATTATGTTTAGATTTTTCATTAACTATTATTAATAATTAATATGTACATATTTTGAATTAAGTTGCCAATTATTATTTAGGATTTTATTATTATTTAATAAATGTACATAAATAATATACCTCCATTTAAAAATAAAAAAGTATTTTCTATTGTACGAATTTGAACACTAATAAATACTTTCAAGTTAGTTAATAAATAGTTTTTAAAACACTTTTAATATTTAAAAATTATAAATTCATAACAATATTTAATTTTGTTGAAATTAAAGTATAATTGAACTGTTTATTTAGTAATAATACCACTAGTGCTATCAATATAAGCAAAAAGACTCGAAATTATATAAATATTAAAAATCAAACAATTTCTTTAATTATTTTCGCTTAACTATTGTATCTAAAAATTTCATCAACTAACTTTTGATCAATTTAAATTAATCCAACATTTATTGTCACTGTCAAAATCCTAGCAACTATTGCTGCGTTTGAATATCCACATCTGATGCATTTTTTACATCTTAAGCGTTTGTTCATTCACATTTGACACATCTACTACATCTGCGTTTATTTATCCGAAGTGTAGCTGTCCAGATTACATTTTTAACATCTCTAAAATGATCAGTTACATATACAGGATGTTGCAAGATATACTTTCAAAACTTTTGGTTGTTCTTCAACAATAATTATATACGTCAGTTAGCTACTCAGTACTACAGTTGTAAACTACGTTTCCTTTTTATGATAAATTTAAATTTGTAACATGCCTTTGTTGTTTTTTTAATTAATAATATGCCGACATAGTGTATATTTAATGATTTTGTCATGAATATTCGCGAGCTGCTTATATGGAATATCAGCGACGATTTCCATACCGACAAGTTCCGAAGCACCAAACAACAGTGCTGTATTGACATATTTGAACACATGGCATACTATGTTAATATATCTTTTGATATTTGAACTCTTGTAGCTCGGTAACTATGGAGAATTGGATATTTGTTCATAGGATATTTTATGCTTGAAATGAAACTAGGAATATGATGTTTAGGTTTGTACAGTGCATATTATGAACACCCTGTATATAAGTTCTTATAATAATAAATATTTAACATCAATACTCACTTAGTCTTTTTTTAATGAGACTAGCAACAAAAGCATAACCGTTTGTTTGGTAATAAAAATAAATATCATTCATAGATATGGATAAGAAAATATTAAAACTTTATTTCTTGTAACCTTTTATTTATTCACAGCACATATTATTTGCATTTAAAATATTTGCGTTATTTGCCTGACTTTCTTATGCCCCAGTCTGTTTTGTTCGCCTTTTCTAGTGGCCTTTTCTACTAAACTTTGGTCCCTATTCTACTTCCACCTAGATAATGAATTATTCTGGTTTTTACCTTAGTGGTTAAGAAAAGCGCTTACAGCGGATACTTTTCCTAACTCGACAAACATTTATTACCTAGATGTTGGCCTCCCTTTATCACCAGCCTACAATTTAAACTCTTTTACTGTTAACTTTAACTTCATCTGTGACTTTAACTATGATTAAGACTTCAACTTTATCTTCACATTCTTTGTCTGACTTTCAATCATACATGCGTGATTATTATGCATGGACCAATTAAATTGGACCGACACGCTTATGGTTCATGTTGTGTTACTACGATAGGCCTTTACATAAGTAGTCATAATCTGTGCAGATTGTGAGAAGCCCAGCTCAAACCAACCACCATAATATCGTCATTGGATCTACAGGTCTCAGGTAAGATCACTTCATACTGTCACGATTCGTATAAATTCATATTTTTCCTAATTTTAATTATTTATTTAAATAACATCCTGTACATAAAACTTTGTTTAATTATGTCAACAGTTTGTTTTAAATAGCAATAATGTGTAAGGTTGGTTATTTAATAATTATTAAACATTAGTTTTAATAACAATAAACTATGAGAAAGTTATAAAGGTAATGTCGAGGGGATGCACGAGGCTTTTTTCTACAGGGAACGGATCCTCTTCATAGGAGTTTCCTCTTGTAGGAGATTCCCTGTAGCAGCTCCAGCTCATAATCTTCATAGTTTAAATTAAAAGTCGTTTTTTATTATTTTGAATAATTGCGTTTTAATAGTCGGGCAAGAGTTGTGACGTGTGCCCCAAATATTGATGAGTTGGCAAGTCTACGTTTTATGTACTTGTTATTATATTAAGCCCATTTTTGTGTATGTCGAGCTGTAGCCTATTTTGTATTTTTATATTAAATATGTACTATATTTGTTTTAAGAAAACGTTTTGTTTTCTTTAATCTTCAAAGGTTTTTAATTGCCGAATAAACCCCCCATATAGTTCATAGCCACAAAGCCTATTTTAAGGCAATAGAATCCTTATACGATTGAGGTCCAAATTTATATATTTTGTTATTTGACCCCCGGGACATAGATAGTCCTATAATTATTTAAGAACACATTCATTGTGACACATTTAATTAATTATAAAAACACGCTTAACGTGACATTCTTTATAAAATCACGCATAACGTGACGATATTTTACATTTTTTAGAAGTACACCTACCTGCACACCGCTGGTTGTGGCTTCGCTGATTAACTGATTGTCTTGTATGAAGATGCACACCTTTCAGTCTGAATCGACAAGTGTACCAAGACCAGAGACGACTCCAAGACCAAGCAAGAATAATCCACATTTTGATTGCCTAAATAGTGCATCTACCTACTGTAACGGTTGGAACCGTTATTCGTTATTTTGACACATTCACCTCTACTCAAATGTCATTTGTCGTTTATGCCTTGTGTCAAAAGTTCATATTTCATTTTATTTGAATCTGTCAACGAATCAAGTTGATTTAAATTTTTTATATATCTTGGTCATCCAATGTACTAATTGATTTTTAATATTCTTGTTTGTAAGGTAAGTTGTAATACTGATATATTGTTGAAAATGTATATTTTGTACAAGAATTTCTTAAATAAAATGTCAAATTTTGAACATAACCTCAATACCTATCAACAATAAATAACACACATGGATAATTTATATATTATTTTTTTGAATAAGACATTATGCTTTACTATATTTAAATATGTTTTTCTTTTCATATTAATTGTAGTCTCTGTAAAATGATTCACTTTATAGTTTTAAATTGTTCATTTATTAGTTAAAAGCATTTTATCTAAATCCTGTTCCAATTTCCTATTTCATGTCTTAATATTTTAACCTTTTCTTTTTAGCATTGGCTGTATCTAGACAGTTTCTGGAGATTTACATCTAGACGGTTTATGTGGATCTATATTAAGACAGTTTATGTGAATTTATATCTAGAAGTTTTATGGTTTTTGTACCTAAGAATTTGGTGCAATCTGAATACCGTGGTTTGGTTCAACTATAGAAGATCGACACGTTTCGAGTTAAGTTAGAATACCAAATTTCTCAATATCGTTCAAGTCCAGAATTAAGAATAAGGATCCCGAATCCCTTTAAAGAAGTCCTAAAGCATACCATACAAATCACATTCCTTATAATACTACCTCCTGTACAAAAGATAAGTGTGCTTTTGAATAAATCATCTTAAATTTGAATTTAGTAAAACTATGTGAAATAGAATTTGTTACTACCTTATCTAACACTTTGTTTAAATATAATTTGTTAGTGGTCAGTGATTTTCTATATTTTTATCTAATTTAAACTCAAGTATAGTAAGTTTTAAATATAGTGGAGCCCAACTTCTTTTTCAAGGTAATTCGAGTTATTTAACAACCTGACCTACGTCAAAAATCAATAGAGCTTAAACACACTATAACACATAGATAAAATATCAAGTATCATGTTACACTACACAGAAATTGCTTATAAGCCATTTTTCCGCGAGCCTTGCATTAAGTTTCGTATCTGATTAAACGAAGCCATGTTTAATTTTGATAAACTCTAAGGCTAGACTCCCTATTTTCATATTGCTTTTCTTACTTAAAATAGCACCCTATGTATATTTTTTTGATAAATGTTAATTAACATTTTAATAGTGCATAGATCAAGTATTAAGGTATTGTAATAATATTTTATGGCACCTTTATGACTTTCGAATATCTTACAGTAAATTTTTAAATTATTAACCAAATAATTTTAAATAAATACATTTACAATAATGATAACTGTACTTTTAACAATTAGGTGCTTATCCTAATTTTTATAGTCCAGTGTATTATTCAATAAAAAAATGTATCATCTGTACGGGACCAGATTCTTCTTAAAATGAAAGGTTGTTAACACTATGTAATTTTTATTTATTAAATATGTAACAGAACAAACTAATCAATATTAAAATAGGAGAAGGATCTGTGGAAAGAATAAGTTAAGATGCTTTCTTTTTTTTAAATATCGTGGTACGCTCCTGTACTTCTATTTCGACACGTGGGTTTCTTGTCACCTTATTATGACCTCGACAAAACCAAAACTCACAAAAGTACACCGAAAGTTAAGACAGCATCAACATCTTATCGAACTTTTTTGTGTTTTCAATTTTCAATTGATCCACAAAAATGACATCATTTTCTTTCATTTCTCTCCTGCTTCCAGCTTTATATTTTTTTATTGTTTCTTTGTACCATCGACACGGCAAAGGCCATATAGGATGAGTATATGCTGAGGCGTTTTATTAGAATTTATGGCAAATGGAAGAAGACGAAGTATGTACGGGGGATTGGTAGACGGGCCAGAAGCGTAAACAGCCGTATGAATGAAGATGTTTTTAGAAAGAAAAAACATTTAGTCAGAGAGCTGGTATAATATATCAAGAAATTCGTTCATTCCAATAAAAATAAGTATACAAATGTTATTGATGCTAAGGATTATCATGTGTGAGGTTTTAGTAATTTATAAGTAAATAAACTAGAGGCACGTTTAACCTCACAAAAATAAGTATTTTTCAAAAATTAGACATATTTCGACTTTACTTTATAATCTTCTAGCCATAGTATCTTTTTACTAAAAAAAACTTATGGCTTAGGTGTATGCAATGGAAATAATTAAAATTATTATTTATAATAATTTTTCATTGATAAATAAAAAGATCAGTTCCATTAAAATACTCTCAAACTTGAAGTATGTTCTTAATATATTTTATAATAAATAAAAAAAGTTTCCTTGCCAAAGAAAAAAGAAAAAACTTTCAAAGGAAAATAATACAAATTCAACGTTGTCAACTTGCAGTGTATCTTAAAAGTTGTAAATATCAAAATTATATTAATTACATAAACAAAAATTAATTTTCTGCATTTTGTGAAGGGGAATAAAAGGCCCAATAACTGTTACCCTCCAATTATAATTATGGCCATTTAACTTTTATAATTGAACGGCCGGCATATATAGGCCACTATGGCGGACAGTAGGGCCGAAGTCACTAAGCAATCAAATCATGTTTATAAGCCTCCATTTTCCCTTTAATGTAAATAATTATATTGGCAATTCATAGCTTACTCATAGGAAGTTAACGGGAAGTTACAGGCCACTATTTAATTAAAAATTAATTTTGTATCTAACAGAGAGTATTGTGACCACCGTTTTATTTATTTCTTTTGGTTTAATAATTATTGGTTAAATTTTGTGTTTAAACAAACCATTTACTTGATATTTCATTTTCAATTATACAGGGAGTACTGTAATAACCGTTTAATTTATTTCATAATGATTTAATAATAATAATTGTTTACCTTTTGTATTTAAACCTATAATTTAATTGAAAATTTATTTTCTGTTATACAGGGAGTACTGTATTATCTTTTGATTTATTTTTTTTTATTTAATAAAATAATTGTTTTGTTGTTCGATCGTTTTGTTTAAAACATTATTTAATTGATAAATTCATTTTTTTATTATACAGTGATTATTGTAACCACAGTTTTATTTATTTTGGTTTAATAATTCTTTTATTGTTAATTTGTATGTTTAAAGAAAAAGAAACGATTTAAGTAAAAATTCATTTTCTATTTTACTGTAACTATTACATAATATAGTGTTGCATACCTATTAGATGTATCATGTATAAGCATGTATGCATTGAATAAATATAAATGTTGAACACGGAGATGGATAAACAGTTTTAGAATGATACTCTGGTTTCATTAACATTACCCTTATACATAATTACAATATGGCACAGTCAGTAAAAAATGTTTAAGTGGTTTTAAAATACACCAACAGATAACTGAGAATATTTAAAAAATGTTAGTGTAATTTTAAAGTTTATGAAAAGAAACTTCGAAAAACACCGTAACAATGAAAAAGTTAAAGTGCCCGTGGCGATGAACGTCGATATAGATCGAGCAAAAGTTTAAACAATTTCCTATGGCCTCAAAACTGGTGAAACAAAATTAAAAAAACAAAATGTGCCCTGCTACTGAATCACATAGAAGACAAAGGTTTAAAAATATATAACATTTAAATTTTCAACCGCTGAAGATGCAACAAAATATTTGAAAAATACTTTAAACTGACTAAAAATGTAACGTATCAAAGACATCTGTTCCTAACCCGAGGAACAAAAAATGGCGAATTTATCAATGAATACTTAACTGCAATAAAAGAGCTGATCGAGACATGTGAGTTTGAAAATTTACCAGACATAATCCTACTCCACATAAAATCTTATCACCAGCAGAATTACTATTTCAAAAAAAAATTAAAGGATTTTTACCTATTTCATATCAAAAATCTCATCCAAAACATATAAACTATGGACAAAAAAAGAGAATATTTTCAGAATAGACAAAACATTGCTAAACAATATTATGAACAAAGGACAAAAAATTTGCCTTCTTTAGACAAAAATCAAAAAATATAAATAGAAAAATAAAATTTGGGTACTTGGTGTCATTGTACAAAAATATTGTCAAATAGGAAGGTTTTGAAAGCACAAAAAGAAGAAATAGATTTTATTTAAAACCTTTTTTTTATGAAAATTTAACATTGTATTATGATTCTGATAATGAAATTTCAGAACCTACCCTCACAAATAAAAATTATGTAAAAACTGAATTATCTGATTTTGATTTAAAAACCAAATGTAAAGAAAATATTAACAATTGTGCGACCAGTAGTGATAATTCAAACAATTCATGTGATAACTGTAACAGTTGGAACCGTTTTCGTTATTTTGGCACAAACATCTCTACTCAAATGTCATTTGTCGTTTATGCATTGTGTCAAAAGTTCCAATTTCATTTTCATTTGAATCTGTCAACGAATCAAGTTGATTTGAATTTTTATATATCTTGGCCATCCAATGTACTAATTGATTTCTAATATTCTTATTGGCTGTCTGATTTTGTAAGGTAAGTTTGAATACCGATATATTGTTGAAAATATATATTTTGTACAAAGATTTCTTAATTAAAATGTCAAATATTGAACATAACCTTAATACATGAATAACACATGGATAACACGTTTTATATAATTTTATACAGGGTGTCTGTAAAAGGTCTTAACAAAAACATACCACATATTCCTTAGACCAAAATAAGTCGATTTAAGTAAAATTGCCTCTGTACAAAGTTGCTTCGTTTGGGCTCCAGAGGGCCTTGAAGTTACAATTTTTAAATCGTTTTTCCCATATAAATTTAAAATGGCATATTTGATTTTGCTGAAATTTGGTATATTGGTAGAGTTTTATGTGGCAAAAAAAATGGTATTAAAATTGTGTCCGATAATTATACATAGGCGTAGAACTTAATTTTTCAAATAATTGCACCTTTAAAAATTCTACGCCAATGGAAGAAAAGGAGTTTAAGTATGAAATTTAGATTGCGCAACTCATTTACTTTAAAAAACGTACTTTTGATAAGACTCGATGGTTTTCGCTAAATTTCTGTTTTAATAATTTAGAGTGTATAGGTTTCACAAAAATATTTATTTACAACATAATCAAAATAGAGATTTTACAAAAATTGTTCAAAATGTTCACCATTTTCACGCATAAAAAGATTTATACGTCGAAGAAAATTAAAATGTATCCTCTCCATAACTTCTTCATCACCTCTAAGATTGTTTATTGCATCTTGAATACGTTGCCAGAGTTGTTCCTCATTTTCTACAGGTTCCCTGTCCCCCATAAAAAGTAACCCATCGGTGTTAGATCAGGGGAACGTGGTGGCCAGTTTACAGGTGCGTCATTACCTCTGCCTATCCATTTGTGTGGATATTGTTCATTCAAGTCGTTTCTAACGTTTAAAGAAAAATGTGGTGGAGCTCCATCTTGCATAAACCACATATCTCTCCGAAGTTGGAGAGGTAAATCTTCTAACAATTCTGTCAACGTATTTTGTAGAAAATCCAAATAATTTTCTCTAGTTAACCTTCGTGGAAGTATGACAGGACCAACAATGAAATTACCAATTATTCCAGCCTACACATTAATTTTGAATTCGTGCTGAAAATGGTTTACCTTTATTGCATGCGGATTTTCAACGGCATAAACATGTTCTTTATGGGTAGTAGTTATACCTCTTCTTGTAAAACCCGCTTCATCGGTAAAGAGAACCTTCTTGACAAAGTTTGGATCTCTTTCTCTTTGCATATTAACAAATCGACAAAAACCCAAACGAATTTGAGGATCGTGGATTAATAATTCTTGTACTGGCTTCTTATGGTATGGATATAGCAATTGTTTTCCAAGCACTTTATGAACGACATCTTTACTTACTCCTAGTTCCCTTCCAATTCATCTGGTGCTTAATTCTGGATCTTCTTCAACACTTTCTAAAATGTCTTCTTCATCTTCAGGAATCCTTACAAAACGTTCTCTTCCATTATCAACAGTGTTGGGAGGAAAGGAACCGGTCTCCCGAAGACGTCTCTCAACAGCAGCAAAAGTTGGGTGGCTAGGTACACGACGATTTGGAAATCTTTCAGAGTACACCCTGACAGTCCTGACACTCTCTCGAGCATTTCCTTCACAAAATCATAATGTCAGTAACATATCGGTATATTCTGCATTGGTATATTGTACAGCCCTATTAATAAACCACGCTTTTGTTTTTTTAATTATTGAGTCAGATAGAACACTTCCAATCGTTAACAAGAAATTAGGTGTTAAAACTTGACAATATTTTTATTTAGATGAAACTATGGAAACCAACAATAAATGTTTTTGTATACGTATTGCAGGCAAATAATTAATATTCCTCAAAAAATCGTACATGGCAAGAATCGAGTATTTTTGTTAAAAGTCTCGATTAGAGGTGTTGAAAAAGATATGAAAAAAGTACATTTTTATGTTTTTCATCGTATAAAATTTTGTCCGATAATAATACATAGGCGTAGAACTTGATTTTTTAAATAATTGCACCTTTAAAAATTCTACGCCAATGGCAAAAAAGGGATTTGAGTATGAAATTTGGATTGGGTACTCATTTACTACAAAAAAGTACCCTTGATAACAATCGATTTACTCTCATGGTTTTGACAAAGTTTGTATTTTAATAATTATTGTTTATGTTCTAAAATTACTAAAATGCAAATTTCGTCAAAACCATGAGAATAATCGAGTCTTATCAAGACTACCTTTTTTAAAGTAAGTGAGTTGTTCAATTTAAATTTTATACTCAAACTCCTTTTCTTCCATTGGCGTAAAATTTTTAAGGGTGCAATTATTTAATAAGTCAAGTTCTACGCCTATGTATTATTATCGGACAAATTTCAGCAAAAAAAATCGCATATGCCGTTTTAAATTTATATTGGAAAAACGATTTAAAAATTGTAACTTCAAGGCCCTCTGGAGCCCAAACGAAGCAACTTTGTACTAAGGTTATTTTACTTAAATCGACTTATTTTGGTCTAAGGAATATGTGGTATGTTTTTGTAAAGACCTTTTACAGACACCCTGTATATTATTTTGTTTGGAAGAGATATTATACTTTACTATATTTAAATATGTTAAATAGGATTTTTCCTTTTCATATTAATTTTAATCTCTGTGAAATTATTCACATATTTTTAAATTGTTCAATTATTAGTTAAAGGCATTTTATTTGGTTCCTGTGCAAATTTCCTATTTCCTTAACATTTAACATTTTTACCTTTTCCTTTTAGCGTGGCTATATCTAGACGGTTTATTTCTTGTTATATCAAGAGGTTTATTTCAAGTTGTATCTAAGAAGTTTATTTCATGTTGTATCTAAGAAGTTTATTTTAAGATATATCTAAAACAGTTTATGGGGATTTCTATCAAGAAGTTTATTTCGAGTTATATCTAAAAAAGTTTATTTCGAGTTATATATAAACAAGTTTATTTCAAGATATATCTAAAACAGTTAATGGGGATTTCTATCAAGAAGTTTATTTCGAGTTATATCTAAAGAAGTTTATTTCGAGTTATATCTAAAGAAGTTTATTTCAAGATATATCTAAAACAGTTAATGGAGATTTCTACCAAGAAGTTTATTTCGAGTTATATCTAAAGAAGTTTATTTCAACTCATATCTAAAACAGTTTATGGAGATCTAAGTTATGAAAATTTGTATCTAAACGATTTATTACAAGTTATATTAAGAAGTTTATGAAGATTTAAGTTCAAGTTTATGAAGATTTATATCTAAGAGTTTGGTGCCAACCAAACACCGAGGTTTGGTTCACCTATAGAATATTGTTCAAGTCCCTTTGTAGCAGGCTTTGAAATCACTTCTTATATTCTACCTCCTGTTATAACAGATAAGTCTTTGTTTTTTTCAATAAATCATCTAAATTTAAATTAAGTAAATCTCTGGGAATTAGAATTTGTTACTACCTTATCTAAAACTTTGTTTAAATATAATATCTTAATGGTTAGTGATTTTCTATATTTTTATCACTAATCTATAGTCAAGTACAGTAAGTTTTAAATATAGTGGTGCCCAACTTCTTTTTCAAGGTAATTCAAGTTATTTATCAACCTGACTCACTCCCAAAATCAATTGAGCTTAAAACACTATAACAAATAGATAAAATAACAAGTATCACGTTACATAACTTCAAAAATAAGGGAGATAGTAAGATAGATATAGCTAGTAATAAAAATATAACATATAACTTATGAAAATGATTCTATTTAATCTTCTTCCTCATATGAATCCATCTCTTCTTTAGAGGAAAAAGTCACTACTCCACGCAAAATGGTTCAAAATAAAAGAAAATCTCTTGGTGTATATTCTAAATTTTGGAGAAAAATTAAAATATAACTAAAGAGCAAATCAAATAAAAAATTAAATAAGGAACTACAATACAAGTATTTAAGTCCGGCCCAGAACATCTTCCTACTCCTTCCACCCAGTTTTTCGGTTTTGGCAAAATTTGCGTAGCGACAAATGCTTCCTATGTTATCTTTACCCTTTCTGACCTCTTTGGTTGTAACGCGACTTTAACTATTGTATCGTACACTCTCAGTCATCATTCGTTTCCTGAAATGATTTACACCAGTTTACACCAGTTTACATCAGAAGGTAGCGCTTATCGAGGCGTTTTATCCATTAATTTTGGCGAATTTTAAAAAATTATTACCAAGAAATTAAGAGCTTAAATTCATGGATTATATTAAGGATAGTGCTGTTGAGGAATGCATTTATTTTCGTGATATTTTATAATTTAAAGCCCTTTAATTTTATTTCTCGGAAACTGGAAGAATTAAAACTTTAAAAAATATGTATATTCTAGATATTATTGCCTTATTCATTTTGTCAAAATTTAAATTTTTTAAAAAAATAAATTTTGTCCGAAAGGGATTGGCTGTAATCAAGTTCAACACTCGAATTTGGTTAATGCCCGAAAAAATGTGCAAAATGCGCAAAATGGACAAAAAATATTTCCTAAACACGAAGTTGTACTTTTATGCTGCGATTGGGTGTTACAAAATAGTCAAAACTAGTTATACATGGGTGGTACAAAATTGATCGAAAAACATTTGATCGAATTGGAAATTTGATCGAAAATACATTTCATCGAATGGAATTTGATCGAAAATACATCTGATTGGAGATATATTTTAACGAATAACATTTTATCGAAAAGACAATAGATCTAAAAATCATTAGATCGAAAGGACAATATATCGAACATCCCTACTACCGGGGAAACTTAACTCAGCTGCAATCAAAGCAGGTACTATTGGCAAATTTTTCGATAATCTCAAATCATAGCTATCTCGTTTAACAAATATTATTCATACAATATTGTTAAATTAAAAATTAATATTTTAGAGCTAAACGATTATTTATCTTAATTGAGATTAAATCATTGTGATTAATTCGCACGAAATATGTATTTCAATAAGCTCGAGTTGTCTTTCGATGGGATATTTTAGGTAAATTATTTTATAGAGCTTATATTCGCTCTATCGTGGATTACGAATGTACATTATATGGTTCTGCTAGTAATATTCTAATAAACAAAATTAATATTTTTCAAAACTCTGCTCCTTTGGAAATAAGAAGAAATTATCTCAGTGAAAAAATGTTAGTTTAAATCTATACCAATAATCCTAAATTACTTCATCAGAATATTATATTAAATAGTTATGATTTGACTAATAAATATTAGGTTAAAAAAATCCCCACCCTTTTGTATCGCTTTACAAAAATATAGTAATACTGTCAGTGCTTTGTATAAAACAACCCACCACCCTGGAATTAACGATTTTTTAGCCATTATTCAGATATTTCCTTTATTAAAACAAATTATGGAGAAAATAAGTAATTTTAAAGATGCCTTAATATTATATACGGACGCGTCCAAATCAATCAGCTAAAGGTGTAGACTCTGTTTTCTTTAAATCTAAAGAGCAAATAGAAAAGTCTTTTAAAATTAGGCAAGAATGTTTCATCTATACTGCCGAAGCTGCTGCTATCTATGAAGCACTTATTTACGCCTCTTCCTGCAACTAATAAACGATAGTTATTGTATCTGATTCCATCTCTGTTTTAACATCTCTTAAGAAAAGGGCCTCCTAATATATCGACTTGTCCTTTTGTAATAAAAATTAAGACACATTTTCAGAAAGAGGCCAGAATGTGCATTTTATTGGAATTAAGGCTCACATTGGGCTAAAGCACAACGAACATGTAGATTTGTTGTGCCAAAAAAGGCTCTGTAACAGGTTCTAATACGTCATACAATTTATTTGTTTCTGATGTTACTGTAATATTAAAAAGAAATCAGTTTAATAAATGGCAACACTTCTGGGAGGAATATTGTTTTACAAATTCAACGAGGTATACGACTCTTCAGTTAAACATTCCTAAGATTCTTTGGTACAAGCATTATAAAATATCGCAAAAGGACATATATTATCGACAATCATTAGAATTAGATTTGGTCATGCCTGTTATCCTAGCCATTTATACAAAATTGAGGTCTCTGAAAGTGACCAGTGCGAGACTTGTAATGAAAAAGGGCATCTAAACCACATCTTCTTAAATTGTACTAAAAGAAAAAATTCTCTGACAAGCTATATAACGACCAGCTTAAATACAAAATATGGTTTGCTTGGAATATCCAAAGTTTGTTGTCCTCAAATTCCACAAATATTTATGACTGCTTGAATAAATTTTTAATGGAATCAGGTATACGCTTGTGATTAGTACTTCCCTTAGACTCGTTACCTTTCTTTCCTATTGTTTTATTTTACCCCCTTATCATGAACTAGTGTATGTCTGTTTTTTTAATGCCTGGTTGTGTCCCTAGGCGAGAAGCTATTGTCCATGTTTAATCCTCTTGTTATTTAAAAATAAATAATATTATCATTATTTGTTTGTTAATTTACCTCTTCCATTTTGTGACTGGCTGTATGACAAAGAGTCTATGCAAAAAAAAATATTTTTTTATAAGTTCAATTAATTCATCTAACCTATGCGGCCTGAAACCGTCGCGGTTTGCCCCGCAAAAATATTTACAGAAAAATTAAAAAAATTAAAAATAATTCTAACAAATTCACATAAACTGTGCGGCCTGGAGCCGTCGAAGTTTGCTTCGTACAAAAGAATATACAAAAAATATAAAAATAACAAAACTTAACTAATTTACCCAACCTGTGCGGCCTAGAGCAACTTAATTTTAATTTATTATTTTCGCACAGGTAAAGTTATTAAGTTTCTTTAAAAAAACTTAACTAACTTAAAAAAAATCCTAATGAATTTACCTAACATGGGCGGCTTGGAGCCGAAGCGATTAGCCTCGCAAAACTTTTTTAGAAAAATGAGAAAAGTTAAAAAAACATAAATAATTTACCTAACCTGTGCTTTTTAAATTTAACTGATTGCACTGGCACAAGTTAAGTAAGTAAGTAAGTAAGTTAGGCTTTTTAGTTATAATTTTTTTTATTAATTTCCCTAGCCTGTGCGACCTGGAGCCGTTCTGGTTTGTCTGGCAAAAAATATAGAATATTAAGAAAAATAAAATAACTTAAATATTTAACCTAACCTGTGCGGCCTGGAGCCCTCGAGGGTTACAAAAAAAAACAAAAATAATAAAACTTAACTAATCTACCTGTCTTGTGCTACTTAAATTTAATTGATTGATGACTCTAGGCCGCACAGGTTATGAAAATTATTTTTTCTAATTTGATGTATATTTTGTTTTTCGATCAATTGCTTTTTCTATCAAATCTATTTTCGATTAATTTTCTTTTCGATCATTGTTCTCTTTGATCATTTTTCTTTTGGATCATTTTTCTTTTCGATAAATTGTTATTCGATAAAATGTTTTTCTCGATCAATTTTGTGCCACCCGTTATGCACAGTTTAAATTGCGCAAACCTAGTTTTGTATATTTTTCTTTGTGTTAAGTAGACTCCTAGAGAGCTATGTTTCTAAATAAACCAAAACATTACAAATTATAACTTATCAATTTAATACAGTTTTCTTAGGGATGTGCGATATGATATATTATAAACCACCACAACGTATATTCCCATCGAAAACAAATAGTGATATATTTTATATAAATAAAAAGTGCCTTGGTTTGTTCGGTTAAATAGTTTTTTTTAAACTATTTGACTATTTTAAATTTTTATTTATATAAAATTCTACTACGGTCAGGAAATTTTTCTTATTCAAACAGTGATCTACTATTAGAAGAAAAAATATATACAACAAGAAGACGAAGCAATGACTTCTCTTAGGGTGGAGGCTTCGCCGCCACCAGAAAATTTCAACCCATACCTGGCTACGTCAACCGGCCTGAACACAGCTTAAATTGTTGTATGCTGAAGAAACTAATAGAGAAGATCAATAACTGCCATTAAAAAATCAAATAATTGGATATATTGAACTTTTATTTTACAAATTAAAATGATAGAAGGCAAAGACCAAACCCAAACACATTAGAAATTAGGTTATTTATTACTACTCTACTTTTTAAACGGGTTCGCACGATAATTAAATAAAACAAGAAAAACTAGTATTCATTATTAAAAAATTTACAAAACTAGTCTTCCGTCATTTAAATTGCGCAAATCTAATTCTCTTTATTTTGTAAAGCTCAATAACCGTAGAAGAGTACAATTTCGGTTTTGGGAATTATTCGTTACGAAAAATTAGTTTTGTCCATTTTTTTCGGGCATTTCACGAATATGAGTATTATATGTAACATATATAGCAAAAAGATTATTTTAGTGTACGCCAATTATGTTGGCACCCGTACTATCGAACGCAGGACCATACGTCACCGGAGGATTAATTTATGGCGCCGTGGCAAGAATTAGAGTGCATCCAACCATGTAAATATATTATTGCCATTCTGTTAACCCAACAAATTACTTGTGATATTGTGTTCGCCAGAAATCTTATTACATTCTGAATATATGGTTTTACGTTATATAGGATGTTGCTGTATTCGACTAGCAACGCCCTACCACTAAAAGCTTTCGTTAAATTGATATAGGAAGATAAAGCCTGTAGTGGCTTATTTTCTGACCTACAATATGCAGGAATAAAAATTTGGAAAAATCAAAAATTGGCGCTAAACTTAAGAGGAGTATTTACTTGGCTTTAGAGCAGAGCGTGCAAGGGTTTCGTATTACCCCACTTTTAAAATTTATTTTTGAAATATTTTGAAAGGAAAAAATATGTGCGTGTAGGTAAAGGTTAAATCTGTGCTCCTCTGGAAACACTTTTTTAAAATTTCAATCTGTTTTTTCTAAAAAAAAAACACAAAACTGGACTTTTTTGATCATTTTTCTCAATTTTTTTTAGAAAAAATTAAATTGAATTTTGAAAAAATTATTCCAGGGGAGCATAGATGTAACCTTTATCTACACGTATATATTTTTTTCTTTTAAAAATACTCAAAAATAAACTTTAAAAGTGGGGTACTACGAAACCCTTACATTGCAAGATTTTTCGTCTGGCAAGTGGCGCCTCTGTTAGATTTTTAAGAAACTAATATTTGTTAATGAAAACAATTTACAAAATATTTTACTGATGTTTTACGAGGGATAATTAAAGTTTACGTATTTGTAGGTACACCTTATTGTTTTACGTAAATCATTTTTGTAATACTAATATAGACATATTTATATACTATGCAATGGGTTTCATAGTACACCAATTTTACGGATTATTTTCTATTTTTTAAAAAATTATGTAAGTACAGGTGAAGGAGTCACTTTCTGAACATTTGAATCAGTTTATTTTGAGAAAATGTAAGAAGATATCTTTCTATCGAAAAAAAAAGAAAAAATACAAATAAAAATTCTAGAAGGGAACAATATATGTTTTTAATTTTTACAGGAATATTTATTTTTCTCAATAAAAATTAAAAAAATACGTTAAAAGCTTTTTCGTCTAGAGGGCGACACCAACAAATTGTTTATAAGTGATAAACGTACGCAAGTGATTTGAATTTATTTTGTTTTATGTCTGTACACTTTGTTATTTTTACATAGGTACAGTAATTTTGCTCAATTATTTTAAATTAATTTTATTAAAATAATATATCCGAAATTAAAAGGTATACATTGAGATTTGAATTATAAATTAACTTTTATATTGCAAGGGAGTTTTTTTTTATGAATACATCTTCGAGTTAATAATAATGAATTCCAGCATGTTAACAACTCTTTAAGCTGTTAAAGTAATGTATATTTTTTCGAACTTAGTAAATCATTTTTTTTTTGCTTTCGAGCGTGGCTTTGATCTGTCACAATCTTTGATGCGCATTGCAAAAGAAGATTTTCTAAAAAGTTTGATAATGTCTATAGATGAGAAAAAAATGAATGTGACAAGAGATCAAGCTGATTGTGGATTGTAGCAAAATGAAGGACGAAAACGAGTCACTGTTTCAAAATTTGGAGACATTTATAAAAAAAGGAAAGGCATTTTTAAACAATCTCATAAAATCTTTTATTTTTTGCTATAGCCTTTTAATATGAAATGGACAATAAATCCAGAGCAAAATAAGATTTGGAAATTTATTTGCAAGAAAAAGTTTTTATATGTGGACTTTTATTGATTCCGAATTTGATTATGTTGCTGCCAGTCCAGATGGAATTTAAAACAAAAAACTCTATGATAGAGTTAAAATGTCCATATAAAGCTAAAGTGCTGACTGAAGAAAAAGGAATATGCAGTAAAAAAATAACTTTCTGGAAAAAGGATAATACCATTAAGGGGAACCACAATCGGTACTTTCAAATTCAGGACTAGCTGCACATTACACAAATGAATTTTTGCATTTTGTGCGTTTGGACTCCTCGAGAAATAAAAGTGGAGGAAATTGCTCATAACGACAGCTTTTGGGAAGAAAAATTCAAAATTTATTATGCAATATGCCTTACCAGAATTAGTTGATAGCAGAGCTAATAGAGACATGGAAGTACGAACAGAATACCAAATAAATGGTGAGTTTAACAGTACGGGTTTTTTTATGAATTTGTTCTAGAAGCTGTACCTCATTATAACAGATTATTCAAACAAGTTTAAATATTATAAATCCGCTTGAATATAAAAAATAACAGGTATAGAAAATATTTTTTAAAAACCTAGTTTATTTAAAAATATAAAATGTCATGAGACCGTTTATTGTTTGTTTACATTGGCCTCCTGTTTTTGTTACTTTGACTTTTTGTATCGAGGACATATTATTATGTGATATAGAAGGGAATGTATTGCTAAACTATGGACGCTTTTCTACTCTTAATCAATTATTATTAGTAGAGAGTATGTATTAAAATATTCTCTCTAGAAAACGATTTACCCCCCTTTGTTACAAGCTGAATATTTCAGAGATAAAAGGTCATGATAAGATAACCCTTATTCCGGAGGTAACACAAAATTAGACTGTGCAGAAGGGCACTATCATCAAAAATCCAGATACTAATACCGCCAAATAAAAAAAAAATATTTTTTTTTTAGTCCAATGCACAATAAAATCTTTGTAAGGAGTAATTTTTTACACTTATTTAAAAAAAAAATCAGCTCTTCAAAAATTTGTTTAAAACGTAATTTTTTTAAATATAATTTTATCATTTAACAAAAAGGAATGCCCTAATGAAAAACGTAGTATAGCTCTATTTCTCTCTACGTGTCGACTGATACATCACTATTGATATGCTAAGATTTTTTTCATTTTTTTATTATAAAACTTCTCGTTAGGTGCCAATGGACAAAGGTCATGTCTGTTTTTACTAAAAAAATAATAAGTGGATTACATATTAAAGTTTTTAATAAATTGGGAAGAAATATAGACATTTTTTAGGTTTTTATTACATCTACATTCATTCTGTTATAGCTGAATGCCTGAATATATTTGGGTAAGTTGGATAAGTTTTCGTTAAACATTTTAATTACGGATTTGTTGTTTCAAGAAGCAAAGACACAAATGATATCAAAATATGACTTCTTAATCCTTGCATGGTCAACAGTTTCTTTACAATATTTTATTAGCAAAGGATATGGACAGAAGCATTAGGTAATTATGCCGAAATATTTAAGTTTGATCTGACAGCCTCTCCCATGTCTCTAACAGTAAATGGGTATCTCGGCACCTCTACAAATAAGAGTTTATTGGGAAATATTTTAGAGCAATATGACCTACAAAGACTTACCTGCACCTAGATGATCTTGCAAAACTTGTCTCATTTTTGATGGGATAGCAATATCTCAAGGTTTGGGAAAGTCCAAAAGTTGCATATATATGCTAATATATTTGTAAAGATTATTTTGAAAAATAAATTTAATGCTCAAAGGATAGATGTGGTATTTAATCATTATAAAGAAAATTCTATCAAAAATACAACACGTCAAATTAGATGATCCCAGAAATCAATTGATATAGAAATTGACAGACCAAATATTCCACTTCCAGAATAATGAAATTTGTTCATTCATTCGATATTTAATAAAAGACGTTTAAAACATTTTCTGCCAGAGCAACTTCTTGAAAATTTGTATCTAGTAATGGATTCGCGAGTATCAATAAATATGGGATGAATTTTGAACCATCAAAAGACGATTTCTTAAATTTAAATCATGAAGAAGCTGATACTCTTATCTTATTGCACATATTATCAGCCATAAATTCGGGGAATTTACGCTGCATTATTGATTGCAACGATACAGATGTTCTAGTCTTATTAATTTATTTTAAGTAGTTTTGAACTAAAAAGATATGGTTCACAATAGGGCGAGGAGACTCGTGACGATTTATAGCAGTACATGATTTAAATTTGGATAAAAAAACTTCTAAAAAATTTGCCTTCTTTTCATTCTGTGACAAATCGTAATAAAACCAACCAATTGTCTGGCATTAGAAAAAGAACCTGTTGGAAAACCTACCTTAAACACCATCATCTTTTGGATGGATTTGGCACTGATTCGTAGGTACTCTGAAAACACATTCTCTAATCTTGAAAAGTTTTTCATAAAACTGTATTGAAAAACTGCCAATGTTACTTCTACTAAAATTTTGAGGGATTAATGGCCTCTTTAAAATAATTGCTAAATTGCCATTGACTGAAGACGCCCTAAGATTACATTGTTTAAGATGTTTTTTCCAGCTAAGTATTTGGCTAAGCTCTTTAAAGACCCAGATGCAGCTTCCTAATGTTGAAGAGTATGAATGGAAAGTAGATCAAGATTGAAGCCTGATACTCACTCTTAAGATTATGCTCGACCTGCTACCAGAAATAACAGAACTTATCATGCAAATGCAAAAAAGGTACTATACACCAATAATTTTCATACATGTAAAATATTTTAACAATATTATTCTATTCTAGACTATGGAAGCAAAATTTGCAAATGCAGAAAAAAATATTGGCTACATCAGTTAATGCACCTGTATGGCACAGAAAAACTACAGAAATAGTTTGATCATAGCCGCTAATGTTTTGGAAAATGTAGATTAATGTGGTCACTCTGATTCTGATTAGTTTGAGTCTTGTACTTATATATTTTATTATTATTAATTTACGCTTTACATACTTTATTGAATTTTTTTATTATGAATTTATTGTATTCTGCAAAGCAATAACCTAACTGTTTATAATCTTATATACTGTGCTTATACCTTCCATAAATAGTTTATATTTTATTTTTCCTAAAAAAAATTATGAAGTAATACACCCTATAAAACATTATAATTATTCGCTTTCATAGCCGATAAATCAATAATACCTATATAAAATAATGTAAGAGAGTCACAGAGATTGCATACATTTCATCCCTGAGAGAGACTGCTTCCTTTCCTGTAAAACCATGACATCGGTAATTGTTTATTGCTATATTTTTGTTAATTTGATAGCAACAAATATAAGGAAAGCACTATTACCTTGTCAATACACAGGCGAAACTTTTACGAAAAATATTTTTTTTTTTCGTTTAGGCCTTCGTTTTTCGTCAAATGAAAGGTATATTTCTAAAAGAAGATTTTTTAACCAAATTTGTCGACTGCCAAAATACGTCAACAAATAGTTCACTATTTATCCACCATGTTTGTGCGGCTAATTCCAGTGTTCCTGAAGGAGTTTCTTTGATCATGTGCAATTTAAAATTTTTCCGAGGAAACACCATTACGAGCGGCATAGCTTGGCCGACAGCACTAACAATGCAGCAGGTAATAACGAGCGTTCCCTTTTCTCCAGTCGTTACTTTCCCCAAATTTTTACGACCTTTTGATCCTAAAACGTTTTGAGATCTTTGCACCGTGGTAGTAGAAGTTTTATCCAGATTAAAATTTCTAGTTCCATCTGCAAAAACTGGGTTTATTTTCATAACTTTTTATAAATTGTCGGAAAACTTGTAAAAATTAATCTTGTTGAAGGCTGTAGCTCTTGCCAGACTACATGGTTCTGGCTTTCGTAGAGATAGATCCTAATGTCTCTTACGAAAAGATTTAAGCCAATCTATCCCTGCCAATTTGTTTGTCATGAATTTGGCATGTTTATATTATTGATTTTAGCCATCTTATATGGTACACGTCGGCATTCAGTTGTCGACAGTCCATAAAACAGTAAGGCACAGTGTTGGAAATATTTCTTTAGTGAGGCACTAGCCGAAAACTCTCAATAGAATAATTGGTGTAACCTAGGAAATGAACTTGGTGATTCCACCAAAATTTTTAAACAAAAAAAAAATAATTATTAAAGTATTAACTACAATTAAAAATGTTGTCTACTACGGTTACACAAGTTTCGGTTGTTCCGGTGTCAACCTTCGGGCCTTCGACGTCGCTCAGACGGCAGCTAGGGGGTGGATAGCTTACAAAAATTCCGGAAATAGTAGACAAATAAATAGGCGCCAACTGGGTCTATATAGTGGCCAAACTATGATCCTATTTCCCCAAAAACCCAGTAAATGAGAAAAGAATTAAAAGATAAACCTCAACTTATGTTCCTTTATAAAGAAAAAAATATTTACTAAATATACAGACTAATTACCTAATGGCTTAGGTAATCAAAAAAAAAAATTGGAGGAAATTAAAGTGAAAATTTACACTGTATATGTATATGCATAACCCAAAATAAATTATTAAATCAAAATATGGCACGGTTCGTCGTTAGCTTGGTACCAGGCATGACGCAAGCGCAAAATATTAATTTCCACCTTATATAAAAAATAAAATATAAAATAATAGTTAACTTAAATATTGTGCATAACCGCACCTATACTACATCATATATTATAAACTAAACAGTAAACTTATAATCCTTATAAGCTTATAACCCTCTCCAAATTGGAAGGCGATATCTGCTTATCTTTTGGTTAAGACCAAACTACCCAAAAGAAAATTATTAAACCATGAAATTTTATAATTAAGTATAATTCATACAACCAAATAAAAATATAAAAATAAAATAAAAATACAATGAACACATAAAGGACTTCAGACACAGAGGTTATTTACTTAAACTCCCAGATTGGAAGAGGTTACTTAATCTCTGCCCCCACACGGGTCTTCTGAGATTGCTTAACTTAATCGTTAAGTCTGGACCATTTAATAATGAATAAATTAAAAAAAGGTAAAATTATGGCAGTAGCCCTTAATAACTGAAGAATTACAACTTAAACGTGGAAGCAGTCCAAGTGTTCTGCGACCCGAAGGATTACTACATCAGCATTAAGTGCTTAAATTAAGTAAAACTATAAAATATTAATCAATTAAACGATGTAACATTTGATAATACTTAAGTTATGAGTGAAATAACCCTAGAACATTCTGTGCTCAAAAGTATAAATAATGTTGAGAATACCTTGACAACATTCGATTAAAAGTGAATGTATAGTTTAACAATGCACACATGAAACTTCAATATAAGGTATAAAAAAAACCTGATAGTAGGGTGTCTTCTTTCACAGCATTCCCATCTTCCTATCCAGAACGAGAATCATCATTGTAAATCTAGCTACAAGTAAGCTAGGCGGCTAGCATACCAATGTTCTGTGTTCCCTCGATGAAACCGTTGAACTCCGGACGATATAACCCTCTGTGTACAACTGTTGAAATCCTGGGTCAACAACCCCCTTGGTGAAACTGTCGTCTAATCCTGGGCTAACAACCCCCTGTGTGAAACTGTCGACGAATCTTGGGCTAACAAGCCCCTGGGTGAAAATTGTTGTCGTATCCTGGGTTAACAACCCCCTGGGTGAAACCCTTAAAATATTACAAAGAAAAATGTCAATACACATTGACTCAAGTATCCCGAACTATAGGATTACCCAAAAATGTACATAAACTAGAAAATATTCAGCATCTAGGATAAAGAAAAATTACATTGGCTCAACAGTGAGTCATAAACAGTATTATGAGCTCAAATAATTAATATTCTGTTACACCATGCCATAACACAAAAGAAATTGACAGCCACATGGTGCGTAACATAACCAAATATATACAAAACATACCTTTTTCGTAAAGGGTTAACTTGGTAGCCTTCCAAGGATGAGAAACACGTGAGATGATCCACAGCACAACAATATTCCACACTCCAAATGCTGTGAACTCCCAATTATTGAGTTAAAATCCTATAATAGATATGGGCTGGACCAATGACCATAGGAATTTACCAATACACTAAAATTCCTCTCAAAATACGAAATGTCCATTTACCCACAATTAACCATGAAGTAGAATCTAAAATCCCCTTTAATTAGGGTAAGCCGATGGGGCTAAATATTAACAAAATTCTACTTCGACGCAAAAATCGTCTCTCGTGTCTCAACACCCACTGACAGAAACAATACGTCAGCTGTCCAAAAATGGCCGAAATCCCTTTCCGATAAATGTCAAGTGGGTTCAGAAATTCATCCTCAAGAATTCCCCACTATATAACTTAAGAGACCATTTACGAAAGGTACCCTAAAAACTATATTTATTTACAGTATAACTACATTTGGGAAACTGTTCCCAACAAAAATTAATAAACAGCGATCGCAAAAAAATCCCTCGCGACTTAAAATCGCTCACTGTGAAACTACCTTACCTCGGGTTCTGAGCCCGATATTGGAACGTCCCACCAACATGACACTTGTCGGTGTTCTGTCGTCAAATGACGTTTATGTCATTCACTGTCATAATTAAAAAACATTATTCCAATTCTGACAGCTATAAACACAAATAAACAAAGAGAATCCTAAAGGTATCGTAAATAATTAATTACCCAAAGGTGAGACTATAATACATAATATGTATAAATTTACAACGAAACTTGGTCTATTTTTAGGAGAACTACTATCCTTTTACTTAGTGGTGAGATGAAATAAATTGTAATAATGAAAGTTAGAATACAGGTGAAATTAGTTAATGACCAAAATAATAGTGATATCAACCATACGATTTTACCCTTTTTTTCGTATGATTAACCAGGTAAGCCAAAACAATTTTATTAATTCGTGGGGCCAAAAATGAACGTTGCATTGGCAAGTTTTAATTTCTCATAGAACCGACGGATCGTCGCAAAAGCTAAGCCGGAGTCTCTGGATACTTGGCAAATACTAATACCATTTAAAATAAGATTTAGCGCTCGTTCCATATCTTCTTTAGAGTGTCTGCCAATTTTTCTTTCCAGCAGCTGTTTATGAGGTATACTGAAACAACAAACGGCATTGTAAGTTTAAAAATTGTGATATTGATTTTCTGTTTTATTCTTGCCCTTAGCTCTCTAAACTGAAGCCTATGAAGTTGACTATTATTATTTTTCATTTATTT
The DNA here is from genome assembly GCA_927349885.1 of Psylliodes chrysocephalus. Lineage (NCBI taxonomy): Eukaryota > Metazoa > Arthropoda > Insecta > Coleoptera > Chrysomelidae > Psylliodes > Psylliodes chrysocephalus. The sequence continues at coordinate 27,294,863 of OV651816.1, forward strand.
TATAATACTGTTTTTTTTTTTGTTTAATATCATTATTTCTTTTGTAAACCAAGCCGGGGATTTGTTTTTGAAGTTACTTCGCTTTGGCACAAACCTATCAATTGTTGAGTAGAGTGTATTATAAAACTTGTCAACAACGTCATTGATTTCTTTAACAGAGTCTAAGAATGACCAATCTGTATTAACTATGTGCTCGTAAAGAAGAGAAAAATTTGATTTGGGAAAATTGTAATTAAATGTATAAGTATTATACTCAATGGAAGGTTTGTCAGTTTTTACGTTACTGATGATGCTTAATGCCGGATGATAGAATTCCTCTGCAACAAATGGAATATCATCATCACATTGCATTGAGTGTTAGCTAAAACTAAGTCCAATAATTTATTATTGGTGTTTAGAACTTTATTGAACTAAGTAAGGTCAAGAAAATGGACCATATGTTGTTGTCTAAGTGGATTTGCATTATTAAATTGACCCTCATCTAACTAAATATATTCTGGCATGTTCCAGTCACCTAAAATACTGATGTTATTATGAACACACTCAATTGATTCCAGCCTTTCACAGAAGTTACTAATTTCCTCTAGACTACATTTTGGTGGAATATACACTACAATAACATAAAAAAAGATATATTTAAGTAAATTTTAAATACTATTACATCAATACAATTAAATGTGTTACGATTATCATGTAGATCGATTTCTGAGGCTATGCAATCATTTCTTACTCCTAGAAAGACACCTCCTTCTGTTTTTATTTCCGTTGCATCTAAATGTCTGTTTTTTTTTTTAAATACCACATAGTTATCGGGAAATAACGTTGCACTATTACCTCAACAGTTTCTCTGAGTGTTGTTATTTCGTTTTCTAATACTATTATTTTCTGTTTCTACGATGGGGTCTGCTTAAATGCTTCGCGACAGTCATCGCAGAAGAAGATGACAACCCTTTGTTTCTGCAGAAGCATAGCTCTGTGCTCAGTTGGAGTCATAATACTGCAGGTTTTGGTTATATGAAAAGGAATCTTAGGTTAGGTTAGGTTGAAAATGAGTGGGATGATCTCATCGCCTTCCACTGCGACCCAGATGGATCTATTTTGGCTCATGACTAACTTAAGGTTCACCGTACAAGCCACACCTTTTCATAAAGGTCATGGTTACATTGGGTGAGACTTCTTTAAAGTCGGTAGGCTCCAGTCAAGTAAATCCGAAGATCTGGAACCTGGGTCTTTTCAGAGCGGAGCAGGTACATAAAATGTGCTCTGCAGACTCGTTCTCCATGCTGCAGAATCGACAGTCCGATAATTGTTGCAGACCTATCCTAGCTGGCCTGAGGCTACCCGTTGTAGACAGATCCACTCCTGGGTTTGCAGGCCTCAATTCATTATTCTGAACTGCTTTGTTACCTTCTCCCATGTTAATCCAGTGGATCCTACATCGTCAAGGATGTATACCAAGAAGATGAGCGGCTTGGGTATTTTCTTACCTTGCACCAACTTTAGACGTGTGTCTTTCCATGGGCAAAGTTTGTCCATGGCTCCCTCTAGCCACCGAGCCATTGCAGCAGAAGAAGATGACTTGGTCTAAAGGTGCAGCCCTGGAAACGGATTTGGGGTCCGTCCACAGGTTGTCTTTCTATAGTTCTCATGATTGAGAGCTGTATAGCTTGCAGCTGTTCATTCGAAAGTTGGACGTCAGGGTGAATAATCCCTACTCTAACACTCTTCGCCGTGGCCTTGAATGATCGTTTCGGCTCGACTACGGCATCCCTAAGGAGTTTTTAAGTTCCGTTTTGAGAGTGCTGTCGTCGGAGCGTTGACGTTTGGTTCTAGACTCCTTTGGTGGGGTTTGTTCCCTCACCGGTTGTCTAGATTGTTTAGTGGAACTCGAGAGGGATGGTTTACCACTCCCTTCCTCCTTTAACTCTTTAAGGGTCTACTTCAGGCCGGATTTATAGTCAATGCCGCACTAAAGCGTCATTTTGAGGCGCTTTCAGGTCGCTTCGCCGAACCTTTTGGCGTGCCTCTCAGGTTTATTAGGGGAGGTTGGTGCCTCCTCTTTCTTCACCTGAGTTTCATTTCCGTTGGATTTGGGTGATGCAAGTAAAGTATCCTCCATCTCATCCGGAATGACGTTGTTTTATGGGGTTGAAGAAACCTCCATCGGTTCATCGCCAGATTCCTGGCGATCGAGGGGATTGTCCCCGTCGTCGTTGTTATTTTGTCCGTCTTCCATAAAGATCCCACGAGTAGCTAAGGAAAGGGTGGTCAACCACGGCAGAGCCCCGCATGCCGCAGTAAGGCTAGTTACTTCCGGGAGGTCGCCTGGTTTCCTGGATGCTCTATATGCAGTGGCGCTCCTTCGCCACAATGCATCCTTTCGGCATGGATCACATGACACCTTTGGATTGGGAGGTTGGTCAGCGTCACTTTATTGGGTATTCGGTGATAACCTGCAGGATAAAATATCGCTGCAGGCCGTTTGGCCATTCACTACCTGCCGACGTTCTCATTAGCAGCCTAAGCCCTGAGCAAAAAGGAATCTTACAGCAATCACAAAAAATGTAGTCTTCTGAATCATCAAAGCCTTTATTACAAGTTACACAAGTAATTGGCAGCATTGTGTGATGAATTAAGTTATTTATTATAAATTTTTAGTTAAAATATTTAGTACGCCACTGGATGGTAACTAACATCTATTTATTAGTTTCTTTATCTTAAAGTTTTTTACTACGGCGATCAATTATCTTTGTCGGTTTTTATACTAAATCGTTTATTCTTATCATTAATCTATTTAAAACAAAAAAAAAAACAGTTATTCACTTTAATGATTAAAGTTTGTTTCAGACACAACTTTTTTCGCGAAAATTATTATTTTACATTAGAGAAAATAACGTAATCTTTCCTTTGATATAAAATTTATTATTCATATTTATTATAATTAGTAAAAATACCCATTGCGTAGCTGAAATAAAAAACATCTATTGGATATCTAACAAAAAATAAAAACTTTCACATCCTCAATCATAATCTCTTGATATATTTCATTTTGTCTCAGATTGCACCTACCTATTTTTTCCAGCAAACGAAAAATACCGAAACAAAATTAATCACCAAAAAACTGTCTCCACGAAGAAACAAAAAAAAAACTTCAACCATTCTTTATCAGAACAATTCCCAAGTCGGCTAATAAAATACATCGAGAAAACAAAAGTGAGCCGTCATAATAGTGAAAAACGTGAAAAATCTTCATCAAACAGACGACAAATCTTCGGGCGACGTTTCGAATCAATCACCCAGCCGTTTGCTTCCATGATTTTTCTTATTATTTTCCGAATGACAGTGTCGCCGGATTTTTTCGCGCGTCACAGACCGGTTCGCTTTTTTGCGTGATGGATTGACGGTTGGTTATAGATCAGGAAATAAAGATGGAAACATTTTCAAAGTTCTTGCCGAACTTCTATTTATATACACTATTTTAGTGTTTGTCAAATTGGTTTGTGAAATATTAATCAATGTAATTGCATTGTTGCACAAACATTTTATTGTTCTTCTGCAACTGATTATTAGGTATTTAAAAAAGAAACAAATATTGATCAGTCATTTTATTCTGTACCAGCTATAGTGTGGAAATCAAAGAGATGCTATTATCCATCAAAAAGAAGAATGTTTCAGGTTGGGACAAATTATCCATAAATGTAATGTAACATCTTTTAGATACTACACTGCACCGCAGAATTAACCGGATACCTGAAATTTTAAAGTTTTCTCCTTTTAGAAGAGGTTGAGTGGTGTGTACACACTGGGTAATAAGAAACAAATTGAGAGAGTATTTAAAGTGTCTAAAATTAATTTTTATTCAATAACACTATAAAAAATGTATCTAATCGCTTTCGACCTCTTAAACCACCATTAGAGATTATATTAAAGAAAAAAAAAACGGAGCTGTAACAATATAATCAACTCTTACATTAGTAAAAATTAAATAAAAACAAAAACTTGTACACTTGCTTGTCAAAAACATGTAAAGTGAACTAAAATAATAAAAGACAGCAACAGACCAGTCCCAAGTCTCCACCATAGCTTGCAGCTTAGATAATTGAAAATAGAAAAACCACACCGAAATTCTGTAACTAACCCAGTGTAAAATGTGGTTTAATTTTAACAAATGACCATGTAGGATAAAACACTCCGGAAAATTAAGAGAAAAATAAACTGCTAGTCTTCCACATGAAGGCAGCAAGATTTTGCCAATTGCTACCGTGAGGTGAAGGCAAGTTGGGGTACAAAAAATAAGCACACGGTTTTTTTAAAAACGTGACCATCTTGACAGTTTACCAAAACAGAATGAGTGACAATTGACATTTGACAATGAAGTTGTCAAGAAAATTGCCAACTTGAGAAATTGAAGTGAATTTCGTGAAAAATTGTCAAAAGTTGATATTGAAAATGATAAAAGTGGGTTGGTACCACTGAGCAAGCAAGATCAAGTTATGACGCGACTTTTTAATTTTAAACAGCAAAAGATTACAATGATTAAATAGAATTATAAAATGAAGGTAAAAAACATTTTTTTTATAAAAATTATTAAAAATTAAGAAGGTGCCAAGCTGAAAACAACAGAATTAAGCATGCCGACCCCAGCGAAACCAAAGTCGCAGGCAGACTATAACGCGTTTTGCTTATATAAGGTTTATAGGTTGTCCCAGATGTCAACCATGTGGCTCCGGTTCACTCAAGTGGAGACGGGAGTGGGTAATTTAAATGTAATCTGGGATTACTGATGTTATTCTGAGTCTGGGCGCCAATTAGATTAAGCCGAGCCCCAAGTATATACTGAAACAAACTTATCTGAAATCTAATAAAAGATAAGGAAATAAAAGACAACCTTACTTACACCTTCTTTATTACGGTTTAAAATAATTCTAGACCAAATGATTAAGTACCAAAATTAAGTAGCTAGACAAATTCAAAAAAAAATTAATCAACAAAGGTTTGACCTGTTAATTGGACCAAGTGAGTTTCTTATTCAATTAAAAAATAAATTCACTAAACTAATAAAACAAAAGAGACCCTAGGCTCATATATAGGCGTTTCCTTGTAACTTTTCAGTAACCTAAGTACTGTATTATAATCATGTAATCATCTACCAAAATTTTACAATTATGCAACCCTGTATACACTTTTAGGTTGTGATATAGCGTTATAGCCTTTTATCACAGAAACTAAACATAAAAAAAAGGTAATAAAAGTTAAATAATGTTAAATAGTGTGATATCAATTTCAAAACATGTGTCGTTAGCGATGGATCCAAGGCGAAGGACTAATATGCGCATTAAGGTAAAATTTTGAAGGTTTACAGCAAATAGGATGTTAGTTTCTGTTGTACATTGTTAAAACCACCAAAAGACATAATATTATAAAATAAAAATATACAGCTAATCGAAATGCAAGTTAAATCCCCCCAACTAAGTTTTAAAAAAAAAGAAATAAACTAAAGAACTTAGCTGTTCACTCTGAGGCTGTCAGAATGACTGCCAAATTAATCCTGAAGAAAATCATCGCTCCTCTCTTCAATTCCATGCTCCATACTCCACAACCTATAGCAGATCCACCAGGCGCATTTTCGCCCCCTTCTACAACAGCTGTGGCACCCTGTACATGTAGACTCGACAAAGTACACTCGTCATCAGCACACCAGATGGATTTCAAAAGTAAATAAGTACCCAAAATAGGCAATTGGTACCTCGACTCCCCAATTATTCTTTGGAAGCAAGACTCAAACCCATAACGTGAACCCTAAAAGAAGGTACAAAACCCAAATCAATTAAAAATAACACAAATGTGCATTCCCCCCAACCGATCACATAAAATAGAAGTTACTACATCCCATGATAGTAAAGAGTAAAAATTATATAAACAAAAACCCCTGAATAAAAATGTATAATTTACAGAGCCCCAAAATAAAATAAAAAAAATATGGTTTTCCCTGTTTTAAATCCAACTTAGCTGGAATAAAGCGTTAAAAGGGTGGCACAAACAAATATATACTAAATTAATGACAAAATAAAATATTTTAGTTACCTCTTTCGCGAGGGCTTTAGGCACCCAAATGCCGGCCACGTTCCCAAAATCAGGCCTCCAAAGGTTAACGTTAGTCGTCCAACCAACCCAGAGCACCTTCCATAACAGGAAAAGATAATAATACATAAACAAAGCTGGATATCCAATAGCCAACCAAGGCGAGCGTCGAACTTGAAAAATTTCTCCTCGATAACGAACTAGGCGTTGCACAAAATTCTTCAAATAGTACTCAACGATAAAACAACTTCCGAACAAGAATATCGTTTTCGCAACCACCCTAGATTATAAGCCACGTCTAATTTAAATCCCCCAACTTGGGATGGCACAAAATTGCCACAAAATTAATAGATTAAACGTCTCACAAATTTACAAGTTCTGCTACCACACATTAAAAAAAAACAGCTTCCTTTCCAAAAGACCGGTCGGTTTGCGCAAGTCAAACGCAGAGCAAAATTTCTTAATGGCCAATCAAAAATGTAAAACAATACCAGTATTACAAACTAACATACCCTCATTAACCAATTAAAACTATGTATTGCAAAAATCAATAATTACAGTACCAATGAACAAACCTATATCGACCAATGACGATCAATATACCCACAATACATACTAACACAGCTAGGTCTCAAATGTACTAAAACGTACTAGACTTCTATTACACGTAGAACATTTTTATAATAACCCGAACCAAAAATAAGTATTAACTCTAATACTGTAATCCTAATGTTACAAAATTTACAAAGCCATATAAATCCCCCCATAAAACATAATAATTAAACTCACATTTTAATATTCTGCACGGAACTATATCTCAGAGCAGTTCCGAGTGCAGAAGTGACGCGAACAAAGCGTTCCGTGTCAACAAAGTCACAATCTAGAAATATTAAATTCAAATGTCAAATATTCACAAAGTAAACATTGAATTTTGTAAACAACATTTAGAAATATTAATTTAAACACAAATCGTGATGTTATTTATTACTTTTACTAATATATAAACTAAATTGAATTATCAGGAAGCCCTACAGTAAAGGTGGTATTAAACAAAGAATTATGAGTGTCAGAAAATAAGCAAGAGTGTTGTTGAAGTTTAACACCGGTTGCATGGAAATAAAACTACCAAAACGAACTATTTATTGAATGAATCGTTCTCAGAAGTGAAATGGTAGTTTGACAATATTTTAAGAAGTGGTTAAATAAGCAAATCTGATGTCTAGTTATCAAGAAACAGATTAAGCATAAATATAAGGTATTTGGTTTCAAACATTATTTAGATAGTAATGCAAAGGGTTTATATATATCAGAGGGTATCATTTAAAGTATTCGCATTTAAATTAGTAGTCATATAACCCCCAGGTTTATTGGTTTAAATAAAACTGTTACAAGACTAGTTTTTCCAGCTAAAAGGGGAGGAAAAACCGCCCTGGCCACGAAATCAACAATCGCTGGAAAAGACAAGATCAATTCCGCTGCAAGTAGATTCAAGGCGAAGCTGACTAGGTAACTTCAGACCAACCGTTGTCATTACTCTTAAAGAGATGAGGCACTTTGCTATTGAGATGGATTTGAGTGTTAACACATGTGACATTAGTTTTGTTAAACTCTCTGTGCATCTCAAGATCTTCGAACAGATTTAATTTAAAGATACACTGTTCTTCATAATATTTTTAATTGTAACTTTATATTTTATAATTCTATTTAATCATTGTAATGTTTTGATGTTTAAAATTTAAAAGTGTCTCTGTGTCTTTGTGTCTGTGTGTCTGTGTGTCTGTGTGCCTGTGTGTCTGTGTGTCTGTGTGTCTGTGTGTCTGTGTGTCTGTGTGTCTATGTGTCTGTGTGTCTGTGTGTCTGTGTGTCTGTGTGTCTGTGTGTCTGTGTGTCTGTGTGTCTGTGTGTCTGTGTGTCTGTGTGTCTGTGTGTCTGTGTGTCTGTATGTCTGTATGTCTGTGTGTCTGTGTGTCTGTGTGTCTGTGTGTCTGTGTGTCTGTGTGTCTGTGTGTCTGTGTGTCTGTGTGTCTGTGTGTCTGTGTGTCTGTGTGTCTGTGTGTCTGTGTGTCTGTGTGTCTGTGTGTCTGTGTGTCTGTGTGTCTGTGTGTCTGTGTGTCTGTGTGTCTGTGTGTCTGTGTGTCTGTGTGTCTGTGTGTCTGTGTGTCTGTGTGTCTGTGTGTCTATGTGTCTGTGTGTCTGTGTGTCTGTGTGTCTGTGTGTCTGTGTGTCTGTGTGTCTGTGTGTCTGTGTGTCTGTGTGTCTGTGTGTCTGTGTTTTAAAATAAAAGTTACTTAAAATATTATTATCAATATTTTTTGTTATATACACAATTTTCCTAAAATGGTCCGTATTCGAGAAATTTGACAAAATGTAAAAACACTAATTTTTTATAAAAATTGTTTAAATGAAAGTTGTTTGTAACATAATTCTCTATAATTTTTATTGAATACATAATTTCTCTAAAATGCAAAGTATTCGAGATATTTGAGAAACTGTGTAAATTTCAATTTTTGAAGAAAACTCAAAAACGGTTAAAGGAAAATACATTAAATTTTAAACTTAACTTCCATTTTGACCTGACGTGAAATGATTAGATTTTGGACAAAGTCGGAACATATGGAGAAGGGGGGTACTTTATGGGAGACCGTTTTTATATTTTATGGAATAAATCTGTTATGTTTGGAGAAGAAAATTGTTCAAACAAAAGTTACTTCTAATATTATTGTCTATAATTTTTATTCTATGTCAAATTTTTCTGAAATGGTCCGTATTCGAGAAATTTGACAAAATGTGCAAAATTCTAATTTTTAAGAAAATTGTTAAACTCATAGTTGTTTGCGATATGGATCTCTATAATTTTTGTGTTCACATGATTTTTCTAAAATGGACCGTAATAAAAAAATTGGAGGAAAAGTGCTAAATAAAAATTTTTCAGTATTTTGCTGTTGTGTATTATAACCTCAGAAAAAGATATATTAAAGCTTGTTTCTTTAGAAATATTAATTAATATAGAGGATGAGTCACATAAAACTCTAGAAATGCATATGTCTGAAACCAGATAACATTTTAAAATTTAAACCTATTAAAAGTCAATTGGTCGCTAGGACTGGGTGCTTATCGAAATAAATTATTGATTATTAATAATATTCGATTATTTTCGATCAATCGATTATTTTCAAACAATCTATTTTTGTTCGTATTTCCTTTAAAATCGACTACTTGATTATCTTTGAAAAATCAAAAATAATAGATTAATTAAAAAGCCAATTAACCGATAAATCAGTGTTTACAAAAAATAATAAACGAGTTGTCGTTTATTTTAATAATCGATTATATTTTTAAATAATCTATTTTTTTTTTTTCGTATTTCCATTGAAAAAACAGATTATTCGATATTCTTTAAAAAATCTAAAATATTCGATTAATCAAAAATAATCGATTAATTAAAAAATCGAATAATCGATAAATCGATTTAAAAAAATAGAATTATTTCCTTTAAAATCAATTATTCGATCATTTTTAAAACATCGAAAATAATCGCTTAATCGAAAATAATCGCTTAATCGAAAATTATCGATTAAGTGAAAATAACCAATTAATTAAGAAGCCGATTCTACGATAAATCGATTTTCCAAAAAAATAACTGAATTATCGATTATTTACAAATAATCCTTTTGTTTTCATATTTCATTTAAAATTGATTATTGGATTATCTTTGAAAAATCGAAAATAATCGATTAATAAAAAGCTGATTGACCGACAAATCGAAAATTCTAAAAAATAACCGAAATATCTATTATTTAAAATAACCGATTATATTCGATCAATCGATTATTTTCATATAATCTATTTTTTCGCATTTCTTTTAAAACAAATTATTCGAACACTTTTTAAAAATTGAAAATAATCGATTAATCGAAAATATTCGGTTAATCGAAAATAACCGATTAGGCGAAAATAACCAATTAATTAGGAAGCCGATTCTACGATAAATCGATTTTCCAAAAAAAAAATAAGTGATTTATTGATTATTTACAAATAATCCTTTTCTTTTTTCATATTCCTCTTAAAATTGATTATTTAATTTTCTTTGAAAAATCGCAAATAATCGATTAATAAAAAGGTGATTGACCGATAAATCGATAACTCTATAAAATAACCGAAATATCGATTATATAATATAACCGAATATATTCGATCAATCGATTATTTTTATATAATCTATTTTTTCTATTTTAAAACAAATTATTCGAATACCTTTGAAAAATCGAAAATAATCGATTAATCGAAAATAATCGATTAATCGAAAATATTCGGTAAATCGAAAATAATTGAATTAATTTAAAAAGTTGATTAAACAATAAATCCATTAAAAAAAAACGATTATTTTCAATAAATCGAATAGTTTAAATAATTCTACTCTTTTTGTAATCCCTTTATAATCGATTATTCCATTACCTAAAAAAAACGAAAATAATTTATTGAAAATGTTCGATTAATCAAAAATAATCAAATAAAAATAATCGATTAATTATAACGGATAAATCGATTTTCATGAAAACGATAAATCGATTATTTTTGTAACTCCTATCGGTCGCATGCTTTTATCCGAGCATTTAGCTCCAAAATTTAGAGATTCGGATTTATTGTTCCTGTTATCTTTGAAACCGCATTCGAATGTATAATAAATATTGCTAGAATTTAGATTTTTTTAGTAAACGAAGATTTTTTTTCGAGTTGATTAGGGGTTTATAATGTAGCATTTTTCTAATAATATGACTAATTTCCGTAACTTTAGTATTTTTTGCTTATACTACATCATATTGCGCGTTTTACTTTGTTTTAAGACTTAAGATTCAAAATGTCACTTCCGATTTAACCGCAAATAAAATTAACTTAAAAAAAAATTTTAAGGTTACTTAAAAAAGTAGATAAACCTGTATTTCATCTAATATTCTTGTAAAAATACCTAATAAAGGGCTAAAAACCACCTTTAGTAAATATTCTTATAAAACTACTTTTTAAAAACAAAATTTCGTTAGTAACAATGCCTATTTACTTCTTATTTAGATTAAATGTTAAAAATTTTACTCTTTTGTAAATTAATGCATTATGAAATCTATTTTCTGAAATATTATGTAATAAATGCTTAATATTTTTATTGAAACCCCTTAATGCGGATCTGAAGTATTCAGCTCTAAGAATCATGGCGACTTTATGTAAAAACGTCAACAAATATTTACCGCTGAAAACGAATATATTTCTAATTTTTCATTATATTGACACTTATGTTATTTGTATATACAATTTTTCACCATACATTGTGGCACTTTCAACTTGAAATTGAATAAATAAAACACTTTAAATTGCTAATAACACCAACAAAAAATTCAAAAAACGGTGGTCCATAAATGATTTACTCACGCGAAGACAAGCATAGAATATAAATTTCAGAGCAAAGTCATCCAACCGCCTTATCTATTTTATTATTTATCTGAATAAATCAGCTACGAAGATAGTAGTTTGTTTTTGCGGATATATAAATTTAACCAAATCACATAGGTTATTTGCCCAGTAATACGCTGAGGAAAGTATCGTTTGTCGAGTTTATATATACCCTTCAAGAGACTGATTAAAAATGTGCGAAAAAGATGCGGATGTTACTAGCAGTGGACTTTTCAAATGAATTGTCCCTTGAAAGCAAAAGGAATATATGACGTAGCAGCTGGGACAACTCCCAAGCCACCAAATGCTGGTGATGATCAAAAAGCCTGGTTCAAGAAGGATATTTAAGCAATGTTTGATAAGCAAAATTCTTGTATATGAACTTTTTTAATGTTACTTATCAAATTATTAAAGATTGAAAACTAATATCTAATACATTCTGCAATCCTATTAATGCCGTGAGCCAGATACGTTACATGGAAAAGGTGTTCATAAAAGAATTTTAAATATCGTACCACTTTAATCTTATAAGGGGCAGCGTCCGACAATAAAAGTATAAATTTACTAGAAGGGACAAGATCTGGTAAAAAAGTTAGTTAGTGAAACTTGTACAAATCTAGTCACTGGTAAATTGTTTATTTTTTTAAGGTGCTTGATGATATGAGGTGTGCTTTCCTTGGTATATATTCCTGTTGCACTCCAGTTAATAAATCGTCCACTTACAATAACAAAGTTCTAACTACACCTTTTTTCAAATTCTAAGTTTTAGTATTATAGGGTTCTAACTGCTATTTTCTGCCTATTTTTAATAAATATAGCGACATCTAAAAATCGTAAGATAAACTAGAATAAACGCAGAGTTCTATCAGCCACAAACATTTGTTATTTTTATTTCACATGGTTGTATCTGCCTACACTTAGAACTATATTATCCGAAAAGAGTAGTTAGAACGTTGTTATAGTAATACGGTATTGACGGCTGCTTGTTTTATAACCTTAAAAGTTAGTGTATCTGTGTTGTGTATAAAGACGACCAAAATTATAAGATTACCATGAATAGAAGTAAATTAATATTAAAAATGGGTAAGTAATAACAGCCTAAAAATATGATTTAATAAGTGCTTTATAAAATTTGAAAGCTTTCGTTATATTTGTTTCATTATTTTAAGCTCATGAGAAATGTAACGGAATTCCGTTGGCCGAAAATGGCAATAAAAGTGAGCTTTTAACTGTATCTCAATTGTCAGAAATCGTTACCAATGATAATGTAGCCGACAATAACTCCTTTCATTCGATAGAAGATATGATAGAAAACGCGGAAGTAGTTATGGACTGTGACCAATCTACCGTCACCTCTTCATTCATTGTTTCCAATCTTTCAGAGCAGTGTTTTACTAAGGCACATTTAGAAGACATGACCCAAGAAATTGATGTAGAAAAAAATCTAGTTCAAGTAATAAAATGAATTAAAGCAATAACAAACACAAAAATAACATCCCCTCTTTATTTTTTAGCTAAACGAATTAGAAATTCAGGTTTATGGAGAAAATGCCCTATTGGAATCAGCAGAAATCATGACAATTTCTGAACTTCCAGACCAATGTGTTGAAGCTCCTATAGAAAAGGTAGCCCAAGAAGTCGTTATTGAAACTAACGGAGTGCAGGTAATTAAATTCTATAATATTAAATACTCAAAAAACACATTTTTTTTTATTTTTCAGCTTCATGAATTAGAAATAAATGAAAATACTGGGCAAAATAAGATATCCGAAAACTTTATAGAAGTTTTAGAGACACAAGAAAAAAAAGAACACACGAAAACTAATTCAGAACCAAATGAACTAAATATGTCAAAACATGAGAACAAAATACTTGTAAGAAAGAAAGTAAGTAAACCAGAAACATGGAAAAATAATATTCGAAAAAACCTCTGCCAGGCAGGTAAAGAATATATTAGCTCAAGAGGAAAGCATGTTTGCGCTAAAACGATAGTGAATAAAAAAGACTGTCTAAATAACTGCAAATTCCAATGCTGTAAAAAAATTGGGGAGAATGCCAGAAAAAATTTGTTTCATTACTACTATGAATTGAATCAAAATGAAAAGTACGTGTTTCTTAAGCAAGTAACAGAAAAGTTTATTAAAGGGCGCAAAACTACGGAAGGTGCGTCTCGTCGTGCCTATTCATTTAAATACTTTTTTAAGGTTCAAGAAGAGAAAATACAAGTATGCAAAAAATTTTTTTTAGGAACACTAAATATTTCTCAAAAACCAGTTTATACCGTACATTCTGCTGATAGTGACGTTCCAAAAAAAGATCTGAGAGGAAAGACCGGCAGTAGAAAATTAGATAACAAGAAAAGGCAGGTCGTTATTGATCACATTAAAAAATTTAACGTGGTCGAGTCTCATTATTGCAGACAGAATAGTCAGAAAAAATATTTGGAAGCCACATTAACAATTCCAAAAATGTATGATTTATATCTTAAATATTGTGCAGAAAATAACATAGAAAATCCGGTTAAAGTCTCAATGTATAGGCAAATTTTCTGTACTAATTTTAACTATAGTTTCCATAAGCCTAAAAAGGACGTTTGTGAGACCTGCTCGACTTATTATTTAAAGAAAAAGGAAAACAGGCTAAGCAACACCGAAGAAGCTGCCATGGAAAAACATATTGCAGAAAAAGAAGCTATGAGAAAGGAGAAAGAAAATGATAAGAAAAGTGGAATTCCTGTTTTATGTTTTGACCTGGAAAATGTCATAACTTGCCCAAGATCTTTTATTGGAAATTACTTTTATCTGCAAAAGTTGACTATGTATAATTTAACAGGTCATTTATCCACAACGAATAAAGGATATTGTGTATTGTGGATTGAAACCCTTCAGGGCCGAAGTGGAAATTGCCTGGCTAGTGCCTTTAGAAAAATTATTGAGAAGGTTCTAGAAGATAACCATTTTAATGTACTTATTACTTGGAGTGATAGCTGCGTTCCCCAAAATCGCAATTCCCACATAGCTTTTTGCGTTTTAGATTTACTTAGAAATCACCCAGATCTTGACTGTTTAACTATGAAATATTCCGTTCCTGGACATGGTGCTGTACAGGAGGTAGATAATATTCACAGCCAAATTGAGAGGCACATGTCACAAATAGAATTTTTTTCACCTTTGGGGTTCATAAAGGAACTTAAGCAGGTGAATAAAAAAAATCCATTTGTTATCATTCAGATGAAAGAATCAGATTTTATGAACTATGAGGAGTGTTCTAAACAACTGAAATATGATAACATACCATTTACAAAAGTTTATACTATGCAATTTTCCAAATCTGATCTAACAGAAGTACGTTTTAAAAGAAGTCACACAAATAATGAGTTTATTAAGGTTTCGATAAGTCCTGCTGTTCCTGCTCTCCCACGCCGTAGAACCAAAAAATTTGCGGAAGTAAAATCCCCTCCTGAAATTGCAAATTTAATACCAAAAATACTCTCAAGCAAGAAAGAAATCTCCAAAGAAAAAATTAATGCTTTAAAAAAAATGATGCCGTCAATGCCGCAAATTGACCAAGATTATTATAAAGCACTATTACATTTATAATTTTCATTACTTAATGTTCAATTATTTCGTTTAATTAATTATGTAGTTACTTTACTTTGATTAGTTTTAATCAGTATTTTTTTAGTGAATTTATTTTGATTAAAAATTAAATAAATTCTTTAAAAATATTCACATAGAACTTTGTTTTAATACCATGACTTATTATACACAGACTTTCTCTAACCTGACAAAGTTGTAAGTGACAGTTAGAACCATGTTCAGTTAAATATTTCTGAAAAAATAAGTTCACAAGGTTCTATCTTCATTTATAACTTACAAATTCGAGGTTTAGGTAAAGTCCAATCCATTATATTTAAGAATTAAATGATAATATAAGAAAACTTTGGAAATATAAAAATTATCCCGATTTAATAACATTAATGTTTTACTAATTATTAGATGCGCAAACTTTAACATTTAATTTCTCAAAATGGATGTATGTCCAGTTAGAACTTTATTATTCTAAGTGGACGAAATGTGCAATATATCTTTCACGAAAATCGGTGGTTTCATCAATTACAATATAGAAGTTGTTATCAGATATAATATTTATTAAACACACTATTGTGTCTTTATATATACAACTGACATGCTTTTTTCTTAGTGTATACTCATCTGGTACATTGAACTTGCAATAATTTTGAAAAAAATACTTTAAATTTACATTATTTAATTTATTTAAGGGTATGTTTGCTGAAATCATTGCTTTGCATAAATCTTTAATAAAAAAGCAGCATTTGGTTGTTTTTCTGCGAACTTTGTTGAACACAATTTTTTAAAGTTTGCTGTGGTCTTGCGCCTTCTTGCAATTTTCGCAATGCTGCAATGCGTTTCGATGTTTTTACATGTTGATCCATGATGAACTTTTTGTCGGCGTGAATCTTAAACAACAGAAAAACGCAAGTTAAATGGTTTGCTTGTTAGGACATGCCATGAGAAATTAAATATATGTAGCAATTTTTAAACAACAAATATTTAGGCCTTATAAATTAAATTAGGATAAATTAAGGTAAAGAGTATATGTATATTAGGTACTTACTTACGCTAAGCAAAATATAAGTAAATAAATAACGCAACTATAAATACATTTTTCAATTTCTTACATGAGTAATTATTCATTAATATATAATATGGCACAATTTCATAAGAATCATGTAGGATATAACGTCTCTAGAAGACGTTTTGGAATGACATCTTCTTAACGTTTTAGCAACGTCTCAATATTGACGTCTCTGGGAAGTCATTTCCATGTTATGCGTCGCGCGCCTAGTGTGACTATGAAATGACATAATGACGTGTGGTTTCTAGCTGGGTTGTCGCTAGGGCAATTGTGGACCACTACGTAATCATACTATTACTTGGCTACTTGTTTTTTAGAGGTAACGAATTTTATGTAATAATTTGGTAAACCACGTTGGGGCTAGAATGAGATTTCTTCCTGTCTCTTTGTCTGTCTGTCCATTAGGAAATCCACTATCGTTTTACGATCCTTGTAGTACTTAATGAAATGTTATCTTTCAGATGGTTTAAGAAAATTTGAAGTTTTCATTTTTGTTTATTTGTCAAACAAACCTTCGAACTAAAAAATTTTACATAAAAACAAGTTGATTTTGCAAAAATATATTATTTATATTGGAAATAGTAAAAAATATATCTTGTCAGCACCTTATAATTTGATATTAAGCATCAAGAGTATACTGTACTCAAAAAACTGAGTTACATATTATATACGAGTAATAATCTTTATTTGCAAGCAAAAAATACCCAAATTTTGGAAAGCATTGTTCCTTTTCTTATTGTTTATATAAATAATTAAAAATAATATTTACATAATAAAATGAAATAGTGGCTAATACGAGTATAATACATATTTATAATATAATTTGGAGTACTGATTAATAAAGCACTTTGGAATATTTAAACATTTCTTGCAAAAATATGCGGTAGTTTTTTAACGTTTGTTTTTGTTAATGTGTTTGCAAACGGCAACACAGTAACTCGCTTTAGATATGCTACATTTTAGGATTATTTCAGGATAGAAGCAAAATATGGTTTATAATCATCACTTATTACAGTTTATCAAATTTCTAGAGGTGTTCGACGCCCAGACAGAGAACGCGCTACGTGTGACTAAGATAGCTATTGTACAGTCTGCTAAACAAGTTATTTTAAATAGTTTTTAATATTTTTAGGTAATTAAATTTTAAAAGTGTGGAATAGTTTAGGGATTAAATTGGTCTGATTGGACTTTCTTAGAACGTTTTTAAAAGCAGCTAAAGATAGTATGTAGAATTGAAAATAATTATTATGCCATAAAAGGTGTTTTGGAATTCCTTCAACCTTTTGAAATTGAGTCAGAAAATATAAATTTTATAGGATAGCGGAAAATACCTATAATTTTTTTGTAGGCCTTTGTAAATCGTGGAAATAGTTTATATTTTATTTCTACCTTATTAAGGAAAATGGTACCTATTATTAATAACGGTTGTTTCTGAAACATTACTAAAATTTTCGAAATTTTGTTTTTCTACAAAATAATAAACTATACTATTTAGAAAAAAATTTATTTCTCTTATAATTTTATAAAAAATAACAGGGGAATATTTACATTTCTTAATCTATTAAACAAAACGATAAATTATCTCGACGAATGATACCATGTTCTAGTACGGAAGCTAGCTTTACATTTTTGTTGGTGGTTT
The DNA here is from genome assembly GCA_927349885.1 of Psylliodes chrysocephalus. Classification (NCBI taxonomy): domain Eukaryota; kingdom Metazoa; phylum Arthropoda; class Insecta; order Coleoptera; family Chrysomelidae; genus Psylliodes; species Psylliodes chrysocephalus. The sequence continues at coordinate 27,312,687 of OV651816.1, forward strand.
CATGGGTTTCATATCAATTTTTTGTAATTGTAGTTTACGCGTACATATACCTCTTAACACTTGTTTGCTTTATTAAAAAAGTGTGTTGTGATTTACGTCGAAACTTGAAACCCCATATAAAATCAAAAAGGAGAAACGGAAAAAAATTGAGCCTGTAAATGAACACAACTCAGAAACAAAAATAGCTATCTAATAATAAAAAAATAAAATTTAATTCTTGTGCAGCTTCATCTATATCATTAACTGTTTTTGGTTTTTTAATGGTTTTTCTTGGTGATGAAAATTCCGATATCTCACGGTTATCGATTCTTTTTTTCTCTCCAGAAATGCGGACGACAGTGTTTTTAGATACTCCTGTGGCTGCAGCAACACGATCATTTACATTTTTAAATGGTATTGAAGGTGAATTAAAGTTTCCTTCTCTTCTCATAAACTCTATAACATTGGCTATTATTTCGCGAGATTGACTGTTAATCACGCGGCCTCTTAATTTTCTATTAAACTCCATACTTAGGTTCTATTAAACTGTAATGAGCAAAAAACACAAACGAAAATAAAAGAAATGTTTTAGCGAAATTTACATCTGACATTTACGTCTGAATGAAATAGTGAAATACTTGATGCGCAGAGTGTACTTTCATTGCGTAAATCCGTCGGGATGCCTGTCAGTAGTGCTTTCTCTGTCTAGCCGTCGAAAGCCTCTAGAAATTTGATGAACTGTAATAACATAATGACATATTAAAACAAACATAATACTTTATGTCACCTCGCTTTATATTTCTATGACGTATCACTTCACATACTTTGATTATTACTATACGAGGCAAGAGAGAGGTCCGACACGCCCAACATAGGGCGCGGCTATTTTGAACCCTGTGACACAGTTTACAGCTAAAGAATCAGATCGCTCACTCTGCGTCGGCACTTTGGATCTCAATGTTTCAGTTTATACACTGTGCAACTCGGATAATACAATATATGACAACCGCCTATAATAAAACAGCAGTCTTCTGCGTATCCTGAATTTGTATACCTGGAGTGGATGTTATTTTGGAACTTTCAACTGGTCCGAGTGAGCTAACTGATTTTTTAGCAATAAATGGTGACTCCAAAAATAATATTCACTGACACTGACAGCAGAAAGCAAAATATCAGGTGCGTTTTAATCATCCGCTTCTGCTTTCGGAATTGTCGGTTTAGTCGTTTTAACCCGTCAGATTAAAACAAGAAAACCGACATTTCCGAAGCAGAAGCGGATGATTAAGACGCACCTATTAAAATTATTGCGCCAATATGTAGACAACACGTAATAAGGGATCAAAATGGCGGAGTTTTCTATCTCCTTTTAAAAGGCACTCAGAAAGCTGCGCAGTGCGACCATTCTCCGTATAGTAAAAGAAAATCAAAGTATGTGTATCACTCACACTTCCTACTATTTACGAATCGTTGTTTCAAATGGCGTCGATTATCTTTCTTTTTTTATTTCAATAGCAGTAAACAAAAGCAAATGACCTTGTTTGATTTATCTATTATATTTAGCAAAAGTTTTGTATGAATAAAATATTTTATAGAAATTGATATTACACCTATTGGTGCATTTACAAATACGACTCGTCAGAAGTTCACCACTATTAACTATATTTTGAATTTTTTCCCTATTCGCTATTTTATTTTTTATTATTTGCCTTCAAAACCGTTACGTGAACACTAAAGGTACTGGTCTATAAAGTTGCTTTGAATGAAAATACTTCATAAAATATGCCACTGTCGAAAATTTCAGACTTCAAATGAGTCAAAAGATTGTTTGAGATGCAATTGCAACTTTAATATGAGGAAAATTCTCTTCATTTTCTCTAGCTCAGCGCCGGATGTGTTGACAGTCCATTGTTTGCTAGAAATATTGGTCTAGTAGATTATGCCGTTATTCATCATTTTTCGTGCTCTATGAATGGAGTTGGATTTATTTTGAGCGTATCACGTGGTTGATTTTTATTAAATGAAACGTTTATGAGGATTTAACTGGACATTTTCGTAAAATTTATGGTTTATATTCACGTGCAATTTCAGAAATTTGTAACAAATGTTCTATTTTGTCTTAAACTTTGCCTGGGTATACGAATTTAAAAGTTCCGTCCAAAAAAAATCCCTGTTAACATTTCGAAGGAAAATCGAGTTGTCTATACCTCTAAATCATTAATCGTTAAGAGAATGAGAATATTATGGAATCACTTACTGAAAACCATCTTGTTGGTACGGCATACCAAAGCCATGTGTTTTTTCTATTGTTGAATTTAGTTCCCGTATTTTTAATTAATTAGTTGGAAAAAATAAATTTGTAAAAACGAAAATAAATCAAACTTCCCCTTCAAAAAACAACTACTCCTTTGGCTAATACCGCAACAGGTATTGAATTATATCCGAAGGAAAGACAGCAGAGATATAAATTAAATTTCAACACTCTCTACCTTTGAGTTTGCTCACTAGGGAGAACATCATTCTTGGACCGGTTTCGTCCTTATTAGGACTCTTTAGCAAGAAAAAGATAGGTTCTCAATTCCAGTCTCTAATGGAATTAACAAATGCTACACCTACACCAAATTCAATACCTGTTGCGGTATTAGCCAAAGAAGTTGTTGTTTTCTGAAGGAAAAACGGTCGTTGGTATGGTATTTTATGTGAATTTGGCTTTGAGTTTTATTCATTTTATTTTTTAGAAATTAATTTGTTTATTCGAGGATTGCTGAACTTGATTTTGAGTTTGATATATGGAAATTGATTTTGAGTATGTTTCCTTCTTTTGAAACATTTATTCAAATCTTCTTGGAAATTATTGTTGTTTTTTTTATTGTTTATTAAAATTGTTAGGATTTTCTAATTATAATTTCTTAAATAAAATGTTTGTTTATACTTCTATAATTTTTTTTTATTATTGAAGAAATCCTAATTTTGTGGACATTTTTGAACTATGTTTTATTCAATTTTTCTTTCTAGAGTTTAAAATACTGTGACGAAGTCCCTAAATTTTGCTCTCAATTAATTTAAAAATGTATATTTCAATTAATTCCCGCCTGAGGTCATGTTTCCCAGGAATTACCGTTTTTCAACAATTGCGAAGTACCCTCGTAGATTAAAATATTCCTATATTTGCCGAAATCCGAATGGGCACTTTGTAGAGTAGATTTCGTACCGATTACCTACCTTTGTTTGTCAAGGTATTAAAAGGACATTTTTTTTATTTTTAAATTGTAAACAGTCGGCTGTAGTAGTGGTATCCCCCACTCAGGTTTACCGAAAAGCATAAATTCAATCACATCTGGGAATTACGCTCTCTTAATTGCCGACCACCGAGGCCTAGTGAAATATTCCGTGTGTGCCGTGATTTCGAAAGATCATTGAATAACCCCGTTTATTTTCTAAGGTAGGACGCATATTATTTTTTTTATTTACAATTAATTTGGGACAAGTGAAATAATTTTGATTCATGCTTAGCATTTTTCATTTCATCCCTTAGTGGGAAACCGTTGTCAAATTTTTATAAAAAGCTGTTACGGGTTTTATTCTCCCTAAACCTATTCCAGTCTAAAATTACCCTAGTTTACACTACTCTAAACTATTCTAACCTATCCTATTTCCTAGCCTACCCTATTGTAAATTATTCTAAACTTACACTACGCTAAACTAGGTTTTTCTATTCTAACCTAATCTAAATTATTCTAACTTATTCTAATGTATATCCTACCCTATCCTAAATTAGTCTAAGCTATCATACCTATTCCTATTCTACGCCTAACTATTTACACTATTCTACTTCTAATTTATCTATCCTACGCTTAACTATGTACACTATTCTACTTCTATTTAATTCTAACTTAAGCTACTCTAATTACTAAACTAATCTATTACTTATCTATTCTACTATAACCTATGCTAATCTCTTTAGTTGCCTTTCGATTTAAGAGTGTGCAGTATATAAATGTATACAAATCAATAAAATGGGTCCGTTGAATAAATTCATAAAATATCCATTTTTATCAAACATATTTTGTAGTAAAATATAAAATAATGTTTTGTAATAGAGTATAATCTCACCTGGAGTGTATTCAATAATAATTAATACCTTAATAAATAATTTATAATGTAAGTAAATATATTTCGCTACTTTGAACAATAACTCTAGCTCATTTAATTACTAAAAAGCTTTATTTTTATTGTTATTGTTTACATGTCAATTATAACTCCTTCAGATGTCAGATTCTTCTAAATTTATAAATATTGACCACAGTCTTACCAGAAATTATCCTATTACCCTTTTGTAGTCAGGGCCTTCTTGCTTAGACATTGACTTTTGTTGGCCATTTTGTGGAACTTCCTTCCTGGCCCAGTTTTTGCTTGGATTCTGATTGTGGCATGTGCCAAGATTTCAACTAGGATTTTCTAGGATTCATTCTTGTGCAAAAACCAGAGATTCCTTTAGTCCGATATATTGTTAATGATCTTTGTGATTCATACACCTAGTGGTGGATATAGTATCGGGCTAAAAGTGTGAATTTAATTATTAATAATCTAAAAGGTCACATACCATCAAGGGTGAGTTTTTCAAAAGGAATTATTAGTTCTCTTACCTATATTCCCAACAGCCTTCTGTATACATAATCGTTACAATCGTCAATGTTTTTCAGACCTCCTTGGTTCGCTCCTTCCATTAGTGCGTTTCTTCCTTCGCTCGCTCCGATTTACAATTCTGAGTAACGCTTTTATTAGAGGAATACTTCTAAGGACTGTGTACAAGTTCTCTCCACCTCTCCATATAGAATAGGGCTTCTTCACTGCACCGTTTGCGTACTAGCAACAGAGTTCGGACAATTAGATAACCCCACCTAATACGAAGTCGTTTTCATAGCAGTCTACTACCTACCGATATCAAGAGGAAGCTGCCTAACTGGACATCGTGCTAAGTTGAGTTCACTTAATCACCACAAGTAAGACAGTTCCTTTTTCTAACCCTATATTTCGGAGGGCCCCCATCTACTCACGAGGTTAGGTTGTTTGAGACAGCCTACAACAAGCAGAGTTAAATACCTGATTAAATACTCAATTTCTTCTGTATATGTATATATTTAAATTGTAATATCCACCTACCGGTTTAGTTGTCTTTTGTAATACGAAGAGTACTCTACGTAACCGCACTTTTACCACCCACTTGGAGGGTTATATATTATAAGTGTATGTAAGTTAAAGGTAAGAATAGTTGTGGGAACGCCTTGTACATAATAATTTTCTTTTATTCCTAATAATAGTCCACATTTCTGATACATGTAATTTGTTGGTTATCATTTTATAATTTTGACAACACGAGGTTAGAAGATAATAAAGGCCCGTTCACATTCTAGCAATCATTTTCTTCTCTCTATTCACAGGAACCCGACCCTGAGAGGTTACTAATCAACCTGATTAGGAGAGTTCGGTAATTTGAACCCCTTTAATTAGGCTACCTGTAATAAAGCGCCCAGTATTTTTCATGTAAGTTTTTTTTTCTTTTATTTATTCATTTAATTATATTTGAATTATTCCATTTCCCGTCAACAATTAATTATTGAACGAAGTCTGACGTTTTCTATAAAACTAATTCACACACCGTTTTGATCGCCTTTTGGCAAATCTCAAAATAATTTTTACGTTAACCATCGCATTCTTGTTCTAAACACCGCGCTGAAAATTATCTTCCTCGTTCAATATAATTGCCTGAGCGCCAATCGGTCCGAACTAAGATATAGGGACGTTCCGAAAACTTTGATTTCATTTATTTGCTTACATTTGATTACCGTCATATTTAAATAGTTTTTAATCGTATTAATTTATTTTTAATAAATTTTCCGTATACAGGGAGTTTCATAATTCCCGGACCGCTTAGCCTCCTGTGCTAGCGAGCCGTAAATATATACCGGTATTAGTAAAAGGTAATACGAACTTTTAATTTCCTTAGTACCTGTCAGGGTAATAAAGTAAAGGGCACTCGCACCCTTTATCCATTTTCGCGTTAACTAGGGGGTGATAGCGGTATTCGCTTGCCCCCCCCCCCCGTTGATAATCAGAGCTGTTTCAACCCCTAGTTTTTATAACAACTCGTGGAAAGGGTTTTACTATTGTAGAAGCTACGGACTACCAGATGTCTACATGAGAGAGACTTTAAACCGTTTATATTTATTTAGTTTCCATTGGTAATAATTTATTTTTAATAAATTTTCCGCATATAGGGAGCCGTTAATATTTAATTAATTTTCATTGGTAATAGTTTATTTTTAATGAATTTTCCGCATATAGGGAGCCGTTAATATTTAATTAGTTTTCATTGGTAATAATTTATTTTTAATAAATTTTCCGAATATAGGGAGCCGTTAATATTTGATTTGGTTTCAAGTGTAATAATTTATTTTTAGTAAATCTTCCGAATACGGGAGCCATTATTATTTATCTAGCTTTAATTGTAATAATTTACTTTTAATTATTTTTTTTTTGTGTATAGGGATTCGTAATTACTTTCTTGTAATCTCGTTTAATTGTAATTATTCATTTTACTTAATTTTTCGTTTACCGCTGTGCCAGAACCGTGCACTACCACCGCTGTATTTTTTTTGTAAATATATATTTTATTACCTATTCCTGTGTTTCTCTTATTGCTGGTTCTTGACCGTTCTCTTTCAGGGTACCGTAGGGTAAAGGAGATAAGCGTTTTATTTTTATTTATTCTAGTATAGTGGCTACCTAGCAGTGACCGCCTGGAATTATTTTTACCTCCACTGAGTTTACCTTGAGTACACTCTGGTGTACCACAGGGTCGCAGAGCAAGCTGCGATACCAACACTGGCGCCTGAGCAACCCCTATTCGGGAATCACCATCATACCGCCACACAGACTCGCTGATTCACTGTAGGTGAACCAGAAGCCTATCACAATACATTCAAATATAATGATACATTTTCTTAAAATACCATCTTAAGAGAGATTCAAGTCATTAGATAGATGTAACAAAACCAGGTGTCTTGACAGTTTTGTATTTAGCCAGTTACTAAATGTATGATATTGCGTAACGAGAGAAGCGAGGTTTCACAAAATAAATAAAATTGTCATTACAAACTGTTCTCATTTTGCATTTACCAATATAGTTATTTTTATTTTTCTTCTATAAACTCTTGTCAGTATCGCAAATTGAGTGAAATAGTGTTTGGTTATTTTTTGCAGATTAAGGATGGATCAAGATAGTTTAAAATATAATTCGAACCAGAATTAAAAGAACCTAAGCACGAGTTTTCTGTCTGTCTGTTTGTGTCTGTTTGTTTGCCTATCTTTCTGTTTGTCTGGCTGCTTCTCTATCTGCTCGTTTGCCTGTCCACTAGGAAATCCACTATCGTTATACTATTCTTGTAGTACCCAAAGGTTCTCTTTGAGATGGTTTAAGAAAATTTGAAGTTTTCATTTCTCTTATTTGTTAGAGAGATCAACTGTTTTTGCCAGCGGATTTATTCGTTTCCGGAAATTACTTTCCGATTAGTGAATTTCGCGAAAAAAAAGAAACAAGAAACCTTTGAATTAAAATATTGATCATAAAAGCAGATAATAAAAAAAGTTGGTTTGGAAAGATTGTAAGGAGGACAGGGTACCCGGTATGCACCAATGTATTGCTTGTAATTTCTACCTTTAGAATTATTGCGTTGGGTTAACCAAAACTGGCAAAAATTGTTTCTTATAATAATTATCCCTATTGATAAGTTAATAACTGTTTCTTATGTTTCTTATCGTTTTATTCCTTTGATTAATTTAGGAACTTAAACAATTGGATCAATAACTTGGCGTTATTACGAACAGAGAATTAGTAGGATCACTAATGGACAATATTTTTTTTATAATCGCTTAATCCTTTTAATAGAGAAAATAAAAACAGTTTATTGTTACTGGTCAAAAATTCTATCTAGAATAGTTTTAGCCAAAACAGCAAAGTGTGTAAACAATAAATAATTTTTTTTATTTTATTGATTATACTAAATTTATATCTAATTCTAGCCTAATATATACTATTTTATCCTAAACTAAACTATTTTATCTTAATATACCCTAAACTAAACTATTCTATTTTAGACTATCCTAAACTAAAATATTCTATCTTAATCTATTCTATTACTATTTTACGTTTAACTATTTTACACTACTCTACTTCTAACCTATTCTACGCTACCCTAAATTATTATAAGCTTAACTATGTACACTATTCTATTTATACTCTATTCTAACTTACTCTAAGCTACTCTAATTACTAATCTACCCTAATATATACCTAATCTATTCTACATTATTCTATTTTAGCTCTATTCTCTTTTTATATATATATTGTATCCTACATTTTTCCTATTTATTTACTCCTACTGGGGATATAATCTGTCGAATTGCTAAATTCTAAACTTGAATCGTAAGGATCCTAATTTAGTATTTTATTTTACATTAAAACCCATTCTAACCTTTTGTCTTATATTTGTCAGCCTGATTACATCTAGTGAATACTTTAAAGTCCAAAGAACTGTATTTTACTACACAAAATAGTACACATAACTCTTTTAAATATCTGATATCTATAAGTACATGTTATTATTTGTTTACATTTATTTTATGACATCCACACATGTCAAATTCTTCTTTTAACAATAAGGGCCACACTCTTACCAGACTTTGTCCTGTTAACCTTGACTATTAAAGACCTTTTATTGACTTACATGGATTTTCTACCATCTTGGGAAACTTCCTTGAGTCAGTTTTTATAAGCTCAGCTTTGTGGTAACATGTGCCATATGTTCTACTGTTAGTAGGATCTGAACGTTGAGCTAAAAACGATTAAATCAGTTAGTAAAATATACCAAATAAATCGTTGTGGTTTGAATCACCTTTTGGTGGATTTAAATATATTTACCAACTGAATTTACAACTAAAAAGGTCGCCCAACAGCTCCAGGTAACTCCTTAAAATTAAATAAGACAGCTTTCTTGGCTTACCTATAGTTTATAAGGCTATTTATATGTATGGCTTATGCAAATCCCGCTTTCAGACCTCCTTTTAATTATCTGGGAACTTTCCGAGTCACCTTCTACTATTTTACGGCTCTTCCTTCTCCTTCAAGCTATCTTCGCTATCGCTTATAGCTAATCTACCCCACCTCCTGCTTAACTTGCTAGTACCAGTTCTTATTCTACAGGCAAGACAGAAGGATTTTATCAAGACTGATTACCCCAGGATCAACCCCCCTCACTAATTAAGGATTATTTGCCGCTTACCCTTGTGAAACCTTGCTTGGGACCGAAAGTATAGCAAGCTACACCAGACGACTGATCATCCATATCACAAGTAAGACCATTTCTTTACATTAAAAGCCCCCATCTGCCACGAGGTTCCGACATAACCTCAAACCGGCCACATACCGTTTTAGGAACTACCTACAAATATTTTAATATTAATTCCATAGGACAAGCTAATATTTACCGTATAAAATAGCCAATGAATAGACTTGATATATTTCAGTAGATTTTTATAGTTACCAAAACATATTTTGTTATTAGAGTCAGATTAATACTTACGTGGTATAAGTACGGGTTTGTAACGGATAGTACTATTCGGGGACCTCTTTTTACATATACTCACTATTATAATATATATAATTACCGATATATCGGCGTGATAATTTCAAATTTCATATTTTTCCCCATATTTCTTTTTATTGACATATTTATTTATTTCCTCTAACCTCAAAAATTAAATAGCTGTCAGACGAGAAATGCTTTTTATTAAGTTCTGACTAAGGACCCGACCCTACTCTCCGGAAATCAAAAAAATTAAGGAGCTAGCAGAAATTACGCTTGGCCCCTTTTATAAGTAAGGGCAGAGCGTAACATTATTAGTTAATATTGACATTGTTGCCTACTTAAACAGAAAAACACCTGTAAAAAATATGTTGCGAAAACCAGATTATTATTGCAAGATAGATTTTAAAAACACCTGACGCATATAAAGTAAGACAAATTTAGTTACGATAACAAGTAATTTATTGATATATACGTACAACCCTGTATAATACATATTATTCTATAAACTATGCCATTTTCAAATAGGTAATTTTGCTGAAAACCAATAATTTTCAAAAACTCAAGATATTTATATAAATTTTTAAATACAATGAGTGGGCTTTTATACATTCTCACCATAATAACACTTATCCAAAAACTAAAGAGCTCTTCATATAACTTGGGCTCGGAGCAGTTTAACCAGTTGCTTCAAACACTCCAACCGAACAACATTATGCAAATTAAATCATTTTAAAGCACTCATTCGAGTCTCTTCAAATAATTGCAGTTAACTTAGTTTTGTCAGTTTTGGGGGAAAGTTCCCGCAATATATATGCATATATGTGTACAAACAGTCAGCCGTTAGCAGAAGTTGCCAAAATTGAATTATATACACTGAAATATTTGATGCTATCAAAGCTGAATTACTGAATTTTTAATGGGTCCAGTTCGATTTTTGTGAGGGTAAACGTGTTTCTGTTTTTATCAAAAAGGTGGTAAATACTAAAACATTCCAGAATAAATACAAAATGTATTTGTTAAATTTGCTTTAATTTCTGCCCTTTTATTTAAGAAAATTTTTAATTTTTTTAATTTTTTGTTTGGAAACAGCAATATTAAAATTAAAAAAAAAAAGGATTAGTGGGTCCGGACTACTCTCTGGACCTAAGCAACAACGCGAATATTAGCTACCCACCTTTTAAATTGCCGCTAATATCCAACCCAAATAACAATACAAATAACAACTGTTTTTGGAGCGCTAAAACTGTGAAATTAAACTGATTTTTTTTTTTATTTTCCTGAGGCTAACCCCAGACAGTCACTGAGGCTAACCCCAGACAGTCATGCATCAATATTGCCCCCGCCTTATTTAAAAAATTATAAACACGTCCCTGTGCCTATGCCTCAAGTAAGCTATAAGTTTAAATATTTGAAAACGGTATAACACATGTTATATTTTTCAATCAGGAAAAAAAGATAACAAAAAAATTATTTAGTTTTCTCGTAAAATCTGAAAGTCACAGGTTTTTGATGGCAATATAATAAAATTCAGTCACGGAAACGTAGCTTTTATTTAAAACATTTTTTGTATATCCGATATTAATAATTAGAGAGGATGGGTATTTTATATTTTACTGGATAGGATATAGGCTATATCTGACATACTTAAAATCCATTCCATCAAGGACACCGGAAGTGCAACACTGCTGGCCGATTTGGGCAAATTATAGCGGGATAATTTGACATATCTAACCTATAATTTGACTAGTTCTTCTTCTATTCATTTCGCAGATAATGTCCTTCGGGACAATTCACCCATAATTTGATTTTTTATGAAAGAAAATATAAAAATGAAAACGTGAAGCATATTATGTCTTCATGAATGATCGTTTATTGTTTATATCAGAGTAATGATATCCGATACTATCTACATAAATAGCAGATAAATGATCAGTTCTAACCTTGTAACGGTTGGAACCGTTTTCGTTATTTAGTCCCAGACATTGTAACGGTTGTAACCGTTTTCGTTATTTTGAAACCACCATCTCTACACAAACGTCATTTGTCGTTTATGCCTTGTGTCAAAACTCAAGTTTCATTTCGATTTACCTCTGTCATCAAGCAAGTTGATTATTGAATTTTAATTATCTTTTATCGTGTACATCCGATGTACTAATTATCTTAAATATTTTTAATGACCGTCTGATTTTATAAAGATAAGTTTCGTACCGATATTTTGTTGAAAATACAGTATGGTTCAAATGAAAGGAATAAATTCATTATAATGGAAGTAGTTGGTTTTTCGAAAAAATGCTCGGACAGGTCAATTTTTGTTACTCAAAGCGCAATTTTTTAAATTGAATTCAATTTTCCCCCACTTCCCGTTTTTGGGCAGTGACGTCATTGACAATTTTTTTAAATAGTAACCCCAATTTTTTTTTCTTGATTTTGAAAGATTTTGCAATTTCCTACTCGGAAACATAATATTTGAAATATCTGACATAAATTTTTTTTTGAATAAAAGTCACTTAAAGATCAGACACACACACACACACACACACACACACACACACACACACACACACACACACACACACACACACACACACACACACACACACACACACACACACACACACACACACACACACACACACACACACACACACACACACACACACACACACACACACACACACACACACACACACACACACACACACACACACACACACACACACACACACACACACACACACACACACACACACACACACACACACACACACACACACACACACACACACACACACACACACACACACACACACACACACACACACACACACACACACACACACACACACACACACACACACACACACACACACACACACACACACACACACACACACACACACACACACACACACACACACACACACACACACACACACACACACACACACACACACACACACACACACACACACACACACACACACACACACACACACACACACACACACACACACACACACACACACACACACACACACACACACACACACACACACACGCACACACACACACACACACACACACACACGCTTGGCCGAACGTCGGTTAGGAGGTGGGTGGATCGAGAATAGCATGATCTTATGGTGTAGATAGAAGAAGGGCGCGCCCGGCCGTCCTTTCGAAATTCGCGCGAATTTAGAAATGTCGGCCGGGCGCGCTCGCTCCGCTCGCTGTTTTCTTTAGTAGTTAGATGGTGGGTTGGACGAGCATAAAGTGTTATTATGATCTAGATGAAAAAAATGCGCGCCCACTCTTTTCTGCAGTGGTTAGAAGTTGGGTGGGACGAGTATAGCGTGCTCTTATGCTGTAAATAGAAGAAGGGCGCGCCCGGCCGACATTTCGAAATTCGCGCGAATCTCGAATTGTCAGCCGGGCGCGCTCGCTTCGCTACGCTCTCTTCTTAAGTAGTTAGGAGGTGGATGGGACGAGCACAGCGTGCTCTTATGTTGTAGATGGAAAAAGGGTGCACTCGCTCGCTACTTAATAGGTGATATATTATTAATATTTAATTATTACATACTACAACAATTCAATAAAAAATTAATAAATAAATCATCAGATGTGACTGGAAATTAGAAGTTAAAAAAGTTTTCTAGCAATAGTAATGAAAAATTAATAGAAGTAGTGTACTTTATAATACTATTTCGATGATAATAATTGAGCACTTGGCAAAACCGCGCATTTGTAAAGATGTAGTATAACAGATATAAAGAATAAGTTTACATAAATGATCCTCATAATTCCTTAATATATAAAAAGAAAAGTTAATTCATGGGATTTCCGGTGGAATATTTAAAAAGTACTTTCCTTCCTAAAGCCCAAAATGTATCTTTGGTAAAAAAAATTAAATTTTCAAGAAAGGGGCATCTTCGTTCGACAGACTGCGATTCTTATGTAATGTCTCCCTCTATTGTAACGTGTCGAGTTCGCACATAAAACACGAAATCATATAAAAAGAAATTAAACGTCAAATTTAAATTTTCTTTGAATACCGCGTTAAGTACTAATTAACTAAATTAAATTTTAAAATGGAATTAAATAATATTATGGATGTGATGATGATTTAGAATAAGTCTGATGAAGATTTATATTTACAAGAGAAAAATTTAATAAAAAGTCCATTTAGATGCAAGCAAAGAAATTGCAGAAGAACCTGCACGATCCAAAAAAAGGCTGGGAAAATTCTTGGGTCCCACAATTTTTGCACACGATGTAAAAAATCCTATTCTTGTGTAAGTGGTTCAGTTTTTGAAAAAATGAGACTACCTGTGAGAATAGTGTTGTTCTTAATGTGGTATTGGGCAACAGGTAGTCGTGTAGGAGTTACAGCAGCAGCACTTGACATTAGAAAGGCATCTGTTTTACAAATATATCGTTATATTCGTGATATTTTATCATGGAAACTGATAAATGAGCCTTTTATGTTAGGTAGGTTTTCTTATTCTTGTAATTCATAGAAGGTTTAGAACGTATTTCAATTATATTAATTTATAGGTGGCGAAGGACATCTTGTTCAAATGGATGTATCAGTTATAATAAAAAGAAAATACAACAGAGATCGAGTTTTACCAGAGCGATGGGTAATAGGAATTTATGACGTAACACTAAAGAGAAGATACATTCAATATGTTCCTAATCGCTCTGGTCCAACATTGAAAAAAGTAATTAGAGACCATGTTCGTCCAGGTTCCGAAATATGGACGGATAAATGAAGAGCATACGATAATCTCTCCAATATGGGTTACACTCATAAAACAGTGAATCATTCCAAACATTTTAAAGATCCTAAAACTAGTGTTTGTACTAATCAGGTAGAAGGGTACTGGAGTATACTTAAACAGTATTTACAACGTTTAGGCGTAATGTCCAGTCCCTTTCTTCCTGAATATATCAAGCAGTATGTGGGAGGAAATATATGGAAAAATATCAAAACATAAAATGAAAAATTTATTAATTCAAATTAGTGAAAAATATTAATTTTTAGTTGTAGTTAATTTATTTAAGTAGTTGTAGTTTTTTTAGAATTATTTTTTTTTTTTTTTCATTTATTTTAAATGTTTTTTTTTAGAATTACAAAATATAAACTTGTCATTATTTAATTTTTTTTTATTTAAATCGTGATTAAATTAAAAGGACATCTTGTTACTAACTGAATCTCTTGGCAACACTGCCATAGAAATTGGAAATTCTTAGGTAAGAAACGTCAAAATATTGTAACTTTGATTAAATTTTTCTCAAAAAATAGTGGATTATCTGCATTTTTTTTTTTGATTTACTATATAAAATGGATACTTTTTATTGTTTAATTTTTTTTTTCAAATTCCGACGTACTTAAAGCGTACCGGACCCCGTTATTTGTATTCGTGTATGCTTGTATCATAATGTGTAAAATAGTAATTGTTTTAGTTTGTTTCGACAAAATAGTTAGATCATTTAACAAATTAATATAAATTTAATAGTTTTATTTACCTATGAAGAGTACGGATACTTTTTTACTTCGTTTTCCACAATAAAAACACGTCTCCATCGTAATTTCTTGACACAATTAAATGACAAATGGAAATAGGGGTTATGATAAACAACATCCAGTCCGCCATATCATTTGCTCAAATCGGCCAATTTTTCGGAACGTTTTTTTAGGTGACTATATCCTATTCAGTAAAATAATAGAGATCAGTGGTTTATAGCATCACTTCAACTCTCTAATGATTAACCGTGTACCTAAATATAAACGCACGAACGTGCCCTGGTAGTGCATAAACGTGCCCATTTGAGTTCTAGCAGTGGTATAGGAAAGTAGTGACTATTGCGAATAGTTTAGTGCTACAAGCGGTCTGTAAGGTAAAAACAGGCGCAATGTTAGACAAACTGGAATATGCAAATAACAAAAAATAGTAGCTTAGTAATAGCTAATAATTTCTATTCAAATACTTCTAATTAGAAAAATAATATCCGCTCAGGAAACATGACCCTATATATGAGAATTTATTTTTAACAGGTTTAAATAGTTGTATTCATTATTCGGGAATAATCTAAAAAATACTAATGACTAGATAGTGATGTTTTCGTTAAAAATTAGAATTTTTCGTTAATATTAGGTTTTCTTTTACATAAGTAGTAAAACATAAGCTGCCTAAACAGTAAGACAAGTCTTTTATAAAATAACTAACTAAAGAACGTATCAAGCCGTCATTTTGCAGGGAGTAGTAGCCTTCACTGTCACTGTCACTAACTAGAAGGATCAGAGACTCCGAATAACTAACCCAAAATAAAAATTTTACTTCAAATCATTATTCACCATGGTAGGTACACGCGCCAGTTCTTACGTCGAGTCCGCTGTTTCAACTTCGAAGCACTAAGGCAAAGGTCAACGGACCTCCTCTACTACCTCTTTCCATCTTTCCATACTAGTGCTTTAAATCCATCACTAATGGACCAAACTATAATACCTAAAAACGTATTTTACCACTCATAAAAACTCCTCTATACCACAAAAAACTACCACAAACCGACATCCATCAAGAAACCTTTCTAATGAATATGCCTCCCAAAAGGCATTGTTCTACATATCTAACATACAAAAATTACTTCTAAATTATCTCTTCTTCATTAAAACAAACTTTAACAAATCTACTATTCTTCAAAAAACATCTACTTAACTCGCTACTATCCTACAAACTCTACTAAGAAAAAGAACGGAGGACAACAGAATTGTTCTAAATTCCAAACAAAATTTGGATAAGCCTCCTATTCTCCCTAGTTATCCACCAGCTCGACAAATCCATCACCCTAAATGAAATTCAGACACCTCTTAATTCATGGAGCATTCTCTATACTAAGGTATTGTGGATTTGCTTCCAAAAAAAGAATACTCAGAAGCCCACTTCCTTTAACTATCGATTGTTTTTGTTAAAATAGCATTTAATCGAAAATATATTGATCGAATTTCAAAAATATCTAAATGGCAAAAGTTTGAATATCATTTTATTGAAAAGCAAGAAACCAAAATATCATTTCAACGAAACACAAGAGATCAAAAAGCAAATGCAATAGCAAATTATCAGAAAAGCAAATGATCGAAAACCAATGAAATAAAAAAATAAATGATTTGAAAGCATTTTACAAATGTATAAAATTAACTACAAAAAATATCAAAAAAATATTTATTTAAAACGAAACACACGTAATCCACGTAACCATATAAAAAACTTTTTATTATTGGTTTTGTAAAAAGCTTATTCTTGATAAAAAGTTTTTCATCATTCAAAAATTAAGATGCAACCATAAGATATCAATTTTTTAAGCCGTATACGAGATTTTGTCAAAAAATATGATTTTTGTGATTGTTTCTAGTGATTTCCTTAGCTGCTATAAGAATCCCCGTGACCTCGGTATAAATTACACTGGCACCATTGCGCACAGTCCATTTTATGTTTAAGGATCTGGAGTATATTCCACGTCCTGAGCCTTGTTTTGTTTTAGAACCGTTATTGTCTCACCTCACCAAATTCTATAGCAAGTTCTATTCCAACCATGTAAATGCGTGCCATTGTCTTTAGAGCAACCTCCCTGGTGTAAATATCAAGGAAAGTGAGACTAAGAATAACTGCCATGATTGTGGTTGGTGTGGTTTTCATGAATCCTGCTATGTTGAGTCATGCTGGTTTTTAAATTTGTTCCGGTTTGCGGAAAACTGTTAATTTTTGGGATTTTGGTACCCAGTCAACTGCATTGTATATTAAGCATAGGTCTTATGATAGCCGTTTTAGTCCATATGACGACTCTGGGGGAGGAACCTCAGGTGCGCCCCATTGTTCGGCGGCATTGTTAATAAATAATATACGCTCTTTTAACTATGTTTTCCTTGTGCCAATTCTACGTTAACTTGATGTCAAAGCTGGTTATTCACCTCTATTGCAAAGTTTAGTTTTGTGTGTAGGAGTTCTGAAGGCATTCTACATATATGTATGTACCCAATGGAATTGCGCGCTATGGAATTAATACAAACTAATAACCTACATAACTGCAATCTAATCTCATATGCGACAGACTCTACAAAGCTCACCTATCTGCTAAAAATGCAACTCAAACACTTTGTATCTTGGCGTTACTTTTTAGAGAGCTGCTGGAGGTGAAATGAAGAGCGCGAGCGGCCTAAGCGGTGCACAGACCGTCCCGAAGTACCCTAGCTAGGAGATGAATATAACCTGTTAAACCTTCTACTGGTCTGCTGTGAACTTATTCTCAGCTATGAATTAATAGTAATACTATTTAATAATTTTAAATCATCCTAATTAAACTGAATGAGATTATTCATAAAATTTATGTTATGTAAATTTTAGAATGTCTAAAATAATTTCGGTGAAATGTAGATGAGAAACTTGCATTGTTTTATAGTCGTAAACATAGATCTCCTGGAAATTAGTCCAGTAAACTGCAGTAAACCAACTGAGCGTAAGAATCAGATGGTCATCTAATATCCAACGCACCCTCGATAGGATGCGTTGGCGAGCTGGACTCCTCGGAACCCTATGTGGTCGTTTTGGCTGTTGCAATTCAGAAACAGTCATTCATACCTATAATGCATACATACGTTCCATTGCTGAGTACAGAGTAATGCTATGCGACATTGCACCTTTCATATAACCCGCAATCTCACTACATTAGATATACGCCATTATCTATATTCGTTAAAGGGGGTTTTTTGGGGCGCCGAATTTCACGTGGAAAACGACCCCCCGAACACCTGGTGCGCCCTATCTTGGCCCTGAACGTCTTCACCGAGGTTCTTTCAGACCCAATTGAAAAAGACGAACCGAAAATCGTTAAAGGGGGGGGGGGGGGTTGGGTCGCTGAATTCAAATATGGCATCGGCGAACACCGCATAGACACCTGGTGCGTCTGAACCTAGACCTGGACGTTATCTCCGAGGCGTCAATACTGCAATAGCTGTGTGCAATTGTTAATTCTAGGTTACGTGAGGAGGACAGAAAGAGAATGAATAAAAATGAAATATTTATATAATTTACGTTAAAACAATTTTTATTGGCCTTAAATCAAATACAATGAACCTGTTAGTTTGTCATTCCTTAATTAATTAATAACTCAAATGTGTCTGGTCATTTTCTTCGTCATCGACTGATGTATTTATACGGGGAACATCTCCCTCATCTGAGGCCTCTGTCTCTGGCACATTAACGTTTTCATCTGAATATCTTTCAGTGTTAAGGCAAGTTGAACCTTCACAAATTTTACAGACAAGATTGCAAGGTAGGCCGTGCTTCCTGCAACTACAGGTGTTCAGATTACAATCTCCTTTGCATCCACAGAATATTAGTTCCATATTATTCTTGGGCGCAGGTTTTTCTTCCATCTGTACAGGCACTAGTGTGTCGCCTTCCTTTCTCCATCCCCATTTTGTTGGGTCCATGGTCAGCTGGTCTCCGTGCAGCCATTGTTGAACAAATAGACCATCTTTAGATGTTGTTGAATGGCGTCTACTGTAGGGAGAATTTTGGCCAAATTTACTCTCCCCGTCGCAGCGGTTCTCCTGTACATTTCGCACCTGTACGTTTGGAGTAACTGGTCCCATTTTGGCTTGTCAGGAATATTTGGTTTCCTGAATGACATTGGAGCACTGTACATTGCCAGGATTAGCTGCGCGCTGTTCTCAAAAATTGTTTAGCTGGACAAACTAGCTTCCTTTAACTTCGCAGCATGATCTCGAAGGTCTGGGAAGTTCTGGAAGGTCTTGAAAAATTTTGTCTTTCCTTGGTAATACGTTGCTGAAACGGTATCACACCCTGTTATTGCACGGAGCAACAAAATATTATCCTCGACTGCTGGCATATGCGACAAGCTCCGCGAAGAGTGTACTTCTTCAAGTTTATTGGGCCTTGCAGGTTTCCGTAAAAATATTTCTCTGTCAACTGGGCAGAGTGCGGTCAGTAGTACGGCAACATCTGTATCTTCTGCGACTATGACTACCTTTTTGGTCAGGTTCTCAGATTCTTTTAGAGCTGTCGTTACAATCGTACGATCAGCATCCGCTGCATATTGGTTTAAAACTATCCCGATTATCGACAGTTTGGCACGGAGCATTTCAATAATGTTACTTTTATTGTTCTTATTTTGTAAGAATTTATCCAGTTGTATTTGTAACACCATATTCTCGCTAAAACAGACGTCCGCTAAACTTCATCGATTAGCGCGACGGTTTCTTTCACACTCTTTAGTACTGACGGTTTGGTAACCGTTAAAAATAACTATCACGCGTTTGCCAAAATGTTTTAAAATATAGTTTTTGTAATTGTCCATGATCACCGAGAATTTTTGTCCGTTAGTCCACTTGACTTTGTGGATCAGTAATCCTCCATCCAGAACAAAAAACGCCCTTTCAGGATCATAAATATTTGTGGAAGTTTTCACGAACAATGAATACAAATCGGACTTTGTATTCTTCAGCAATCCAAAACTATTGAAGTATCCCTGAGGGAATGGAGACAACTCCCACTTTAGGTAGTCTGTCATTTCTTCCTCAACTTTTTGTAATGCCCATAGTCTTTAAAACAGAACGTCGGGGTCAATTTCTATCTCTTTATTACCGACTTTTATTTTGGAGTTGCAAAAGGCGATAGTTTTAACGATTCTTGTTTGCTGCAATTTTAGATGCTTGAAATTTTTTCCCGCAATATCTTGCATAACTTTGACACCTTCTTCAAAAGCATTGTGGCAATTGCTTTCTGGGTTTCCACTCATTCCATTAGCTATGTTTATCAGACATAATATGTATTCAGGGAATGGATCGTACTGCTGAAAGAAGTTCTCAATCAATTACAAAGATTTCAAATCTGCCTTTATCCTGGGAGCTGTTGAATTCTTATGTTGGTAATTTTTAGCAGATTCACAGTTCGTTAAGGCCTCTATGCCTTCGATAAGATCTTTGGTGAACAAGAAAGTTCTGATCCATTGATACGCAACACTTTCAATTACACCTCTACGAAATAAGCCTCCTTCAAATTTGAATAACCTCATAAGTGTTTGCTCAATAGTTTGGTCCGTAAAGATCCCACTAAAAATTTTTTGCTCCTGCGAATTGTCCAGTACCCTTCCGTAGTAAATTTATTGTACTCAGACTCAACCATACGTTCTTAGAGGGCTTTCATGTCTTCTAAATAAACTTGAGCAGATTTTTCATATGAAAAATTCCCAGTTGCAAGGAAAAAAGGTAACATTCGCTCAATAGTATCTAAATGTAGTTGCCAATCTCCGCTTTTTTCTGCATGAATGAAATCTTTAACTATGAATACCATTCGACAATATTGAACCTATAGTTTGCATGTTGGATTGAGTCCTTGTATTGTTTCAAGTTCTTTTTCAAATCCTACTGTAACTGTTCTGTAATCCTCATGTGTTTGGAGCTCTTCAATGTCTTCGGGCGACATAAAAGAATATTCACTTAAAAATTTCTTGTTAGTTTTGTGAGAAAAATACTTCTGCAAAAAATTTAAATGAATCAGAAGTTAATGATTTTCTTAAGAACCTCCCTATAGTTAAATTAGTTAAATTTAACTTACACTTAATTAATACAATTTACTTACCTACATTTGAAAATTATACTAATATCAGGCTGACATATTTATAGCAACATAACCTAATTTATTTTCAAAACCAGATTTACACCATCTAATAATATTTAAATTTAGCTTTAAAATTAAATTTATTAACGATTATCCCTGTATTTGATCACACATTATATTGAAGTGAAATTTAAAGGGGTAAATCAGTAAAATTATTGATTTCTTTGTTATTATTTTTGAAAACATATTTTTTTATGGGTGTAAAACGGGTTTAAATTTAGTGACAGCAGCGCGCTAAGCGCTTACGGTTCAACTACCAACAAGGAAACAAGTCCCGCCATTTATTCAAACCTTCTCTTTTTATTTTTCTATGTGTGTTTCGTAACGGTTTTCTACTGCCGCCAGCTGCACGTTCTACGCGTTGGTGGGTGGGGCCTGAACTTAGGAGAAAGTATCTATGTATACCTAGACAAAAGCGTTTTGATTGTTGGAAGAAAAGTAAAAGGCTGCTCGGCAAAGTTCGGAGTTGTAGCCGGAGATTAATCTCGTCATTCTTACCGGAATGGATGAACTTTTTCTAGGGCCCCAGAGAAGAGTTACACATGAATGAATGTATAAAATTATGTTTTGGGGAGTTTTTTTTGTGATCGCGACTGTAAAACCCTCGGAGATTCTAATTCCAGCGCCCCTTCACGATTTTCGTTTTTTTTTTCAATTGTGTCAGAAAAATTCTCGGAGATGACGTCCAGGTCCAGATTCGGACGGACCAGGTGCCCGTGGGGTGTTCGCCGATGACATATTTAAATTCAGCGACCCAAAAACCCCCCTTTAACGATTTTCGGTTCGTCTTTTTCAATTGTGTCTGGAAATCCCTCGGAGATGACGTTCAGGGCCAAGTTCCGGTGCACCAGGTGTTTAGGGGGTCGTTTTCGACGTGAAATTTAGATTCAGCGCCCCAAAAAACTCCGCTCAATCATTTTCGGGTTGTTCTTGTCGATATTGTGAGGAAAATTCTCGGAGATGACGTCCAGGTCGAGGTTTGGGCCCACCAGGTGTCCGGGGGGTATTCGCCGATGCGATAGAGATATTCGGATTCAGCGACCCAAAAAAACCCCGATCGCCTAGTTGCCCTCCTTCCCCGCGTGAATTTTGGGTGAGTCCCACGAAGATGACGTTCGTCGACGTTCCTGAGCTCCAGGTCGGCTCTGGGTCAATTTAGAGACTATAATCGTGATCAGCGATCTCGAAAACCCCCGAGCACCCGATCTGGGCTAGTTCTGACATTTATATAACAAGTTTTGAAATCATCCAAGAGGCCTCTCATATAATGCATTTTTTGAATGCATTTTTGGCTGCAGCAATGCAATTTCCGGTTTGTATGACCCGGAAATTACGGGGGAATGATACAAATAATTTTTGCAAGCGAATGCAAAAAAACCGCATTCTGATCCGACTTGCACGGAAAAACACAGGAACTTTGGCCTTTTTAGTGCTTCATTGCCTCAACTAATTCGTGCGTTAACGGATTAATTTGCAATAGCGCCCGTCAATAAGGTGAAAGAAATAAATACACACCAAGATGCATTTGTTAGTAGGGTATAATGAAAAAACAATAGACAATTCTCAAAAATAAAATAATAAACAAATAGAAATTGTTAAAAATAATCAGAGAGAAATAGAACAATCAATGCAAATAAATTGATTATTAGTGTGATACGTCAAAAAATAGTTTTGCTTTATTAATATGTACAAATTAACATCACATTTTATGCCGCGAACCTTCGTAGTAGAGAAACAGTTCTCTAACCTGCATTTTTTCCTCTGGATAAATCATCGAAGACTGGTAAATGGTTGCATTTATCATATTGTTTGTCGAAAGACGGCGAGACTGCTGGTCTGTACTTATTAAATGGCCTATCTACCAAAAATAAAGATTCCTCATCTTTGAACGCATATTGAGGAACATTTACACAATTTATCAGAGCATCAGCTAGATCTACGCAAATCTCTGGGTTTGATTTTTCTACAGGTACAATCATTCTTATATTGCCTCCAGGCTTAACCACAACAAGATTAATGAAAAGTTGAAAAACTGTTACAGTCCATTTTCTTGTTTTCTGAAACATTCTATAGTACTCTAAAATGGAATCAAGACCGTCTACGCCGCCCATATTTTGGTTTTAGTTTAAAACTACTTGTGAGTTGATTTTTTTGTCCCATCTAGAAATATATTATGTATGATTCCCACCGGCACAATTAGAGGTTATGAGAACAGCTTTGTTGTCCTTTCACTAAGGACACATCTTCAGAGGTAAACTGTACAATATCTCCACGTTTCTTTGACGAATCCAACTTTTTGTGATTTAAAACAAGGTCAAGCATAATTTTTAAAGTACCATATAATTTCATCTCTCTAAGTCGTGATTTTGTGTTAAAATATCGATTAAAGTAAACGCAACTGCTTGCGGAAACATTTTTTGCTAGACCCAGAATCACAGCCGGTTCTTTGTCTAACAAATTGTCGGAGATGGCTGGGTTATCTAGAAAATATATTTCAAAATCTAGCAATAAACCATCGCTTGTCGTAAGAACATAATTCTTAAGTCCAAAAGGTCTTGGCTTATTTGTTACAAGAACTCGTAGCTTGCATCTTCCATGGAAGAGTATCATTTAATAATCTATTAAATAAAATCCAGAAACTCTCTTAATTGGTTTACATGCCTTTTTAACAGTCTCAAAGATAGGCTAGACTTTCAAAGAGTTAGTATTTCCTACTTGTGGTTCGTCTGAATCCACAACATGCATGTTACTTCTAAGCTAAAAAAAATGATCTCTTGAAATTTTATTAGCGATTATTTCCAGTCTTATTCCAGCATGCCAATACATATGGATTCATGGATATGAAATGCAACCCATAATCATAAATAAACTTACGCAGTTCTTGACTGTTCATCTTTAGACTGTATCCATTTTTACGTAAGTAATATAAATTGGGCATCTACTCAAATTTTTGGAGAACTGTTCATTAAAATATGCCTCAAAATATTGCAATGGGTCAGGACGAGATAGATACTTATGAATTTTATTTTCTTACTGAGTTTCTTTCCAGATTCTGGACCTTTGTTTCTCTTTTCTAAAGCTACTTCACGCAACTTGTTCCGTAGGTGGCACGTTTTCTTTATTTCCACTGGGTAAAATAAATTGTGGGACTTTTATTTGTTGATCAGATTTACCACCATCACTGACAGGTTTTCCTGTTCTTCGTCCTCCAACAGTCGAAAAACATTAATTTCTGGCTCTAATTATTCAGATCTGACACACATTCATCATCCAACAATTCGTATACAAAGTCTTCAGTAAGAGCACATTCTATTGGAAATAAGTAGCAATTAATTGTATGAATATATTAAGCTCCATGGTACAATACAAAATGGGCCGCATGATAATGCGTTCAAATTTTAGCAACATTTTGCAGTGACAATATCATTAGTTAGTATAAAAATTTCATCACACTAGTATAAAATAATAGTAGTTTGTGCAACAAGAGTGGATATGATGGCCATGTCGCACGAAGACGAAATTTAAGCACGATGCCATAGGCGGAATGTTTAATCGTGTGGACAATACACTTGAGTTGTACAGTATATTTTTTCATCAACCCACTAACGAAAATTTACAAATAAAAAAATATTTTAGGGTATTAAGACAAAATAACTAATTTTAAAATAATTTATGACTTTTAGTAATTTTTAAAATTAAATAAGCGTAAAAAAAATTAATTTAAAAGTCTCTTCGAACTTGGGTTTCTCACGTGGTAGTCAGATACTCTTATCATCCATCCAGCAGTATACATGGGAATTTTTTGTAATACTCGTAATTGAATTAACTTCATAGAGTTTTATTAAAATTAACAAATTATTGTATAAATAAAAATAGAAATGCTATTATTTTTCGATTCTACATAAAAATAAGTCATTTTAATGCATATTTAGGTACAATAATTAAAAAATATACTGACAATTAGTTTGACAGAATTGTTATTTATTTAAAATTATAAAAATAATAGTCGTCAGATGAGCTGTGATTGATAGATTTAATTTTTTTGCAGTGTTCTCTCTACATCACATACTTTAAATCGAAGTATGTGCACTACATCGAATGGATATAAAATACATTGTGTCTACTTAAGTTGGAACCATATGGAAAAAATGTATTATTGATTCTAGGAAACAAAGTTATTCCTGATTAAAAGTCCTGCATGATCCAAAACCTAAGACATAGTCATCAAAATATGAATTTTGCTCAAGAGTAAAGTACGTTTATTTTTGAGAAAATCGAAAATTTTCATAAAGAAAAGTTGATTAGAATTGACAATTAAATTTAAATATGCAATTACACCGATTTATCTGAAAAATCAGATTTTTTTGTACATTTTGCATTGATCCATTTAATTACGGTAATCCATAATTGTTCCTCTCTCTTCTCTACTATAAACATGATACGCTCTTCTTTTCTTGATGTTTCTGAAGAATTTAGCAATTTTCTAAATGAACATTTTCGATTTTGTCAAAAATAAACGTACTCTTGAGCAAAATTCATATTTTTTGACAAACCTCGTATACGACTTAAAAAATTTGATATCTGATGACTGTATTTTAAGTTTTGGGTCATGCAGGACTTTCTATCAAGAATAACTTTTTTCCTAAAATCAATAATACAATTTTTTCCATATGGTTTCAACTTATGTAGACACACTGTATATTCGTTCAGTTAATGGCAATAGTATACTTTTCCTTTTTGTAGTCTGTGCGTAAATAAGCTAATATTTATATGGGTGTAAAAAAACATTTAGGGAAGTAAATTACTCGTACATGCATAGGAACAAAAACAAAAAAAACTTTAAAATATTTATGGAGTCCTTACACTCTACGATTTTGGTGATATTTGAACTGTATAGTCCATCAATTCAGTTCATAACTCAACGTGAAGTGCTCGATCTGACTTACATCTGACCTCTCTTCTTTTGTCCGCTTTTGTCTAATGTGAAGATGAAGAGTGAAATAAGCTAAATAAATCTTGGGTTTAGATTAGAACTGTGCGTTTTGGCCTGCAGGCCACATCTGAGCGTGTCATCCATAAAATAATTGTCCATCTCTAACGATTTTTAACACTGCCGCTTGTTTTGACGGTGTAATAATATTACTGATGTTCTATCACAAAGGTACGAAGGATCGAGACCGTAACTGGTCCATAAATAATTACAATAACGCGTTAGTTAGAAATTATTTTATCTGAAAGCACGTTCAGGTTCAACCGTCCTGAAAGGGCTAAACATATTTCCGATCGACCAAATAATAATAATAATATTATAAGATTTTTTAGAAGAGATAAGGTGTCTAAATTAATAAACATATATAATAAAAAAATAGGTATACATGATAAAAATGCTCTATTTTAGACTCGTTATTTTCAAAAATATAAATATTTATAAATCTTTTATTAAAAAATATATTACACTCACTGGACGAATATTGAGTTTGTATTCACGTAAGTAGAACACTAATATCTTTGGTGCAATTGAATGTGAAGAGCCGACCTTCGATTTTTTTGTGCCTTTGGGCGCCCCTGCGCTCTGGCGTTCGTTTTGTGTGTATTTTTTAAATTTTGTAGAGCAGCGTGAAAATTGCAAGTTACACCACTGATACCCAGCGCCCATCCGCGCTTTCGAGTATCGCTCTCAAAGGAGCGAACGCAAACACTGGATATGCAAAGATATTATAACATTTGTCGAGCAAACACTCTGTCCGGATGATTCTGATTAAATCGGGTCGGATTATTGCGCCATCATGGAAGGCAAAACCGCCGCTAATGCGTATCCATTTGGTAACTTTGCCAACAAACTGAAATTTTAATGAGGTCTTTTCATTTTGGAGATTGCCGCGCTGCCCATGGTCAGTGTCAATAATTCAATTTGTCGGGACTTAATGTTACATACTTGAAGGAACTCAACGCACAGATGACCCGGTAAACGTAGGGATAGTTTCTACCCTACTGCACCGAAAGTCTGAAACTGAAATAATTTTCGAGAGACGCTTAATTGGCGGTTCCCATCTTATCTAGACTGAGACTTCCAGGGGCAATCGTAGCATAAAATAAATAGCAAAGTATTTGATTTCGAACAAAAGACCGAGAGAATATTAAAACGGGGAATTGTTAGACGTTAGACGTAGATTATATTTACAAATCTAGCTGTGTTTCTAAGGGACCATTTCATGTCTCCCATATATATATACAAGTTTGCAAATTGTTTAAACAGGAGTCGCTCCTATTATGTGACATTTGACTTTGCGTTTAATTCATTTTATTTTACATCTTGGTCACATTTGAGTTGATATTATTTTCCTTTTTTAAGTCACACATAAATACAACCGTATAAAAAAAAGCATCCAAATCCAAACAAGCATAACAAAAGTTTTTGACAGATCACACTAACTATTTCTGAGTTCTTCATTTTCCTTTTGGACTCGTCGAGTATCCAGCCACCATAGGCACGGGAATCAGGTTTAGGACGTTTTAATTATTAGAAATGAATGATTCTTGGGAATTATCGATAAAAAGTAGAATTTCACAAGATATTCGTCTATATTTACAAAAAAATCGTAAATCCTTTCTCAAGAGTACATCATAACAAAAAGTGAGCCTTCAATTTGTCATACTTATAATTTATAATTGTCAGTACGACATTTTTTGCTAGATAAAGTTTAATTAACAAAGAATAATAAGTCTTTTTCCTTAGAGAATGTCTTCTCTAAGTGAACAAAATTGTTATATATCACAGATTATACCTAATTTATTTATTTAACATAATAGAGAGCTATTGCAAATTTCTATAACGTCAGCCACTAATAGTGCCAACGTAATTAGAGACAAACACCTATTTTGTAACGGTTGGAACAGTTATTCGTTATTTTGACACAATCACCTCTACTCAATTGTCATTTGTCGTTTATGCCTTGTGTCAAAAGTTCGTATTTAATTTGATTTGAATATATGAAATAGATCACATTCATAATAATGATATGTTGTTGAAAATATATATTTTGTACAAGGATTTCTTAAATAAATTGTCAAGTTCCGAACATAACCTAAAATCCTATCAACAGTGAGTAACACACATGATTATATATTATTTTTTTGAAATAAGATTTTATGCTTTACTGTGTTTAAATATATTAATTAAGATTTTTCCATTTTATACTAATTTTAGTCTCTGATAAATTATTCATTTAATAGTTTTAAATTGTTCATTTAATATTTAAAACATTTTATCTAAATCCTGTTCCAATTTCCTATTTGCTGTCTTAACATTTTAGCATGGCCATATCTAGACGGTTTTGAGTTCCTCTCAAGACGTTTTGAGTTCCTATCAAGATGTTTTATGGTTTTTATACCTAGAAGTTGGTTTTGGTTTTGGTACAATCTGAAGACCGTGATTTGGTTCATCTCTAGAAGATCTAGACAGTTTCAACTTTAAGTTAGAATACCAAATATCACAAGATCATTCACGTTGCAGAATTACAAATAAGGATCCCGAATCTCTTTGAAAAAGTTGCCTGAGGATATACCATGCAATAAACATTCCTTATATTAAGTACTTTTAACAAAGGAAAAGTTCTATTGAATAAATCATCTTAAATTTAAATTTAGTGTAACTGTATGAATTAGAATTTGCTACTACCTTATATAAAGCATGGTTTAAATATAATTTGTTAGTGGTTAGTGATTTTCTATATTTTTATTACTAATCTAAAGTCAAGTATAGTAAACTTTAAATATAGTGGTGCCCAACTTCTTTTTTAAAGTTATTCGAGTTATTTAATAACCTAACCCACGCCCAATCCATTGAGCTCAAACACATTATACAAGTAGATAGAATAATTAGAGATCACGTTTTAATTTATAAAAGATAATCCACGTTCTCCGAGCGACAAAGTTGACAGCTTTGTTGCTCGCCTAATATAAATTAGCTATAACATAATAATATTTCTTTTAAAAAATTGTTTTCAAGTTATTTGTATGGAGTTACATGTTTTTTGTTATAATATCCAAGTTAACATGGACTTGACTGTCAACTGCTTTTTTCATGATTAACATAGGTATAGGCAACACATTATACACTACCTACGACAACTTTTTAGTTTTTTTATCTATTTCTTAAAAAAAGTGTGCATTTTGAGCGAAAAATTTGTTGCTGCTATCGACAGATTGCCACGCTGCTCTATGCGCCGCGCGGCAACTTTCTGTCTCAAGCGGACAATTATCACGTTTCGCTCTTAATATACAATAGTTATTTGTGTATTAAGAGCAAAAAGTAATACTTTTCGCTGAAAATGCACACTAGATTTTTTCTACGATGACATTATTTTAAAAAATAGATATAAAAACAGAACATTTTTCGTAAGTAGTATATAATGTGCTGCCTATACGTTATTTATGAAATAAATCAAGTTAATATTTAAACTCAATGATAACTTGGATAATAAAACAAAAAACATCAAAATAATTTTAAAATCATGTATTAAAAAAAATGATATTACATTATATCTAATTTAAATTGGGCAAGCAACAAAGCCGTCAATTTTTTCGCTCGGCGAGCGACAAAGCTGTCACTTAATATCAGTTGGTGGAAAGCGTCAACTTTGCGGTTGTATTTCTAAGCGCAAAAGCCTACTTTGGATAGCGATTTTAGAAAAATAGCTTTTATCGGTCCCTAACGTCTACTTTCCGGTCTTGATCGACAAAACGTTATGTTTTGGACAAAAAATTATTCAAAAAGTGCAAATGTTTTGGTAGGTCTTGTAACAGCCCATCCCCGGTACCCCTTATTTGTTCGTTATTTTACCCTCTAAAATATTATTATTCACCTCACAAGTTTTTTTTATTTTAAATTCATTACTTACAGTATTTGGCCTTTTTTCTCTAGTAGTAGAAGTGATCGTCTAGTTAATTAATTGATAATTTATATACCCACGTTGTGATAATGTTAATTAAAGTAAACGAGGATTCGATGCAAAGTTTGGTGCAAATTAATAAATAAAACATACAAAATATGTAAAATCTTTTTATTTTTCATACTTTAAATGTGATGCAATATTTAGCAAAGTATATTACAATTGTTACTATTTACTGAGATCTCACTTGAGTCCCGTTCAAACGTAGACCACGTTCATTTGCTATCAATATTTATTTAATTTGTGTTGATGACCAACGTAGTTAACGAACAGCGTCCATTCGCCAGTTGGTTAACTACTGTGTTGATGTTTATATTCTTATTTAGGTTGATGACAAACGGAGTTAACGAACAGTGCCAATTCGCCAGTTGGTTAACTCTGTGTTGATGTTGGTTTGATTCTTTTCTAGACATACACAGGTTGCACCCTCTTAGGTAAATATTTTGACGAGTATAGAGGTGATGACCAACGGAAGTAACGAACAGCGCCAATTTACCAGTTGGTTACTTTACTATGTTTATTTCACATATACTTTGTTTCAAACCTTGTAGAATAGGTGGCTTAGCATATAGGTCTACCGCCTTGAGCTAACAAACAGTGTATTCACCAGTTGGTTAACTTATTGTTAAATTTTACCATCTTGGTTTGTACAATTTATCCAAGATAGCACATTCCTGTATATTTCTAAAATAATGATTTTTATACTTTCTATTGAAATGATTTAATACAACCCTGTATATTTTTTTATATTATTTATTATAATTTCTATTGAAATTATTTTATAAAACCCTGTATATTTCTTAAAATTGATTTTTATAAATTCTATTAAAATACTCAAAATTCACCCATCGAAACAGATTTCTATCCTAACTGCCTTTTGGGGTGTAAAACCTGAAGGCCATGTGGTTTATTGGTTACATTGATGACAATATTTTGCAGAGAATGTCAAGCCCTTGTTTAAACGAAACCCCGGTGGTATCTCAGAGACAGTTACATAAATCTTTTACTCACCATTGAAAATACAGACATTAAATTTTGTACTAATTTCATCTAGCGTTATGACGGCGCCGATTTTGGTACGTCGCAGCATTGAGCATCGCCTGGCGTCGGGCGCCTAGCATCGTGGTGGAGGTGAAGGTATTTAATATGGCACTACATTGGGACAGATATACGGTACTGCATTGGGATAAATATACGTTAGAAATATTTAAGTGGTGTGGGACGTGACGAAAGGTGTCGACAAGGATATTATGAAGAAAATATTTAGGGGCGGCAAGCGTCGAGAAGTAAAGGGATGGGACGTTGGGCGTCTGAATAATTGTAAGGTAGGAAATACTTAGATGGTGTCGGATATGACATCGTTCGAGGTGTTGATAGGTAAGGAAGTAGGGCGTCTGGACGTTGAGCGTCGAAATGAATATATTGGTAGGAGATACTAAAGTGGTGTTAGAAGTGAGCGTTGAAAGGTAGGGAAGTAGATCGCAGGACGTTGGGCGTCGAGACGTTGACACCTTCAGGGATAGGAGGTATTGTAGGATAGACGTCGTTTAGGAAGAGCGTTTTAGGACAGGTACAGACTATATAACTGGATACAAATATTAAAGTGATTGCTTGAATGTAAAATATTAAAATGAATGCTTACACATTAAATGATAAAAAATAAATGAAAACGAGCTCATTTGGGCCTGACTTCTTATACTAAATTTAATAGCTTTTGTGACGTCTCCGTGTGTCTTAGTTTCCAACTAAATACGAGTGTAGGTGCAAAGGGGGTGGCAGATTTTTTATGTGCCTTGAGAGCTTTGTGTATCGAAATATTGTCGAAATCGGCCCTAACATCGAAACTAGAAAGATAAGCGAGTTAAGTGTTTTAGTGATAATTACTTCGTGAAAAGAAATGTTTTATGGTGGTTTCAGTTCAGTTTCCCAGATACTTTGAAATCTATTACAGACGTGGTTATCGATATTATTTGTTAGGTGTCGTGAGTAAAATTTAATTATCTGGGAG
Organism: Psylliodes chrysocephalus; assembly: GCA_927349885.1. Taxonomy (NCBI): domain Eukaryota; kingdom Metazoa; phylum Arthropoda; class Insecta; order Coleoptera; family Chrysomelidae; genus Psylliodes; species Psylliodes chrysocephalus. The sequence continues at coordinate 27,344,968 of OV651816.1, forward strand.
ATTTTTCGTTAAATGAAGGATTTTGAATTTAACAAGAATGCAATATTATATTTAATAAATGGAATTAATAAATTATTAAGGTACCTGAGTGCGGTAGGTTACAGTCTGGAAAAATAATAATATTAATAATAATAATAATAAAGTGCCCTTATTTTGCGTTGTAATATACAATACATAAAAATATATAGAGGCAAAGTCTAGCTAAGCTACTCCACTTAACCTCAAAACAGTAAATAATTTGTTTACAGACAAAATAATATTTATGAAACTTAAAAATTGATTTACAGAACTGATTTCATATATAACAATAGCAATTTAATAAAAAAAAGTATTAAAAATGAATTTAAGAAATGGTAATAAAAATAAAAGTACAAGGTAGGAATTATAATGCAATGCAATGCCCTCATTGATTAGCTAATAAACTAAATTTTAAGCATTGTTTAAAATGTTTTAAAGAATGCGTCCTTATTTCTAATGGAACAGTATTGTAAATGTTTACAGCAATGTAAGTAAAACAACGGGGAAACATGGTAAGATTGAATCTGGACAGTGTTAATGTGTTTGGATATCTAAAGTTTACATTATGTATATCTCCTCGATATAGTAATTTGTCCTTTAAATACGCAGGTTGAGAAGTCGACAAAATGCAATAGATTAAAGCAGACATCTATAATTTAAATAAATTTTCTATTTCGAGCCATTCTAATTGTTTTATTTTAGACGAAACTCTATCGTATTTTTTAATCCAAAAATAAATAGCCAACATGAGTTTGGGATTTTTTAATACTAATGTTTATTTAGGAGTAGAATAATTTACATTTTTTATCATATATAAAACAAACAGTAATACAACTAAATAAACAGACCATATTGTTTAAATACATGGGAGGTCCTTTCGCCACCAATGTTAAATAAAAAATATTAGATTATGACTAAAATTAATTTTTTTCTAATAGTAGATGTCCTTATTTATCTAATAGTGAACTTTTAACTATACCTTACCCTGCAAATTTTTAAGAAAAATTATTTTAAAAAATGTGTGTGTTTGTACAGTGTCTTATGAGAAAGTAAGACTTCAACAACAATTTTCGAATTATAATTAATTTTACTATTATTTATTGATTAGATGGAGTAGAAAAAAACTAAAAATAAAGTTTTTGAAATATTTAGGTTGTGTTTTTTACAATAAAATATATAGGTTACCGTGAAATTTATTGAGAAATTATTATTAAAAAATCACAAAAAAATTTCGACTAGGTTACTTGAAAATTTTTTGTGATTTTTTAATATTAACTTCTCAATAACTTCCACGGTTTACTATATATATATTTTATTGTATAAAACAAAATCTAAATATTTCAAAAACCTTATTTTTAGTTTTTTTCTACTTCATCTAATCAATAAATAATAGTATATTTCGAGAATTGTTGTTGAGGACTAACTTTCTTGTGAGGCACTGTAAAAATACCCACATTTAAAAAAAAAATCTCAAAAATTTGCAAGGTAAGGTATAGTTAAAAGTTCAGTATTAGATAAATAAGGACTTCAACTATTAGAAAAAAATTAATTTTAGTCATAATATAAAAAAAAAATTAACATTTGAGGCGAGAGGTGTGGGTGGCGAAAGGACCTCCTTTTAAGACCATAAAGGTTGAGCATAGAGTACACCGATGATTTAAAAATATTTTACATAATGTTCTCTACACTTGCTCTATACATATAGACAATGTTCACTACTCTAATTTGGTTTATTGCATTTATTTTATTTTGATATTAAAAATTTTTTTCTTATTCATTTTAAGTAATTTTATCTTTAAATAACTAATGATTAAAAACAAAAGTAATAATATATTTCACGATTGCAGTTTATATCATTTTCATTTTTTAAACAGAACATACTGTTCAAATAAAGGATACATGACAATCAATTTAAGAATGTTTATCAGTGTAATCCATTAAGACCATAAATGTTGAGCATGGAGTACACAGATGACTTAAAAATATAATATAATACCATATACAATTTTTTCTACGCTAGACTTAAAACTAGTATACATAATTATCTCTGATTCTTTAGTTTGTTTTAGTTTATTTTGATCTTAACAATATTTATTTTGTTTTTTTTTTACTCATTTTCAATTATTTTATCTATTTCTTTAGATCTTAATGTTTTTATATAAATTTTAAAAATCGATTTTAGGAGATTAGTTGAGTTTAATTTTCTTATATAAATTTTGTACATAGCAGGTAGGAAGTTAAACAGGCGGGCTGCTACAAAATCGAAGTATCTAGTACCTATGGTTTTTTAGCAGTATTTGTTTGTATATAATCTTTTGTTTTAGTTCTAGTATGATAATGATGGCCAGGTGTTTGCAGGTAAGTGCGGTTTTGAAATAAATGAACGATTAGACTAAAAAGATATAGCTGCCTCAAAGACATTACATTTGCTTCTTTAAAAAGAAGATTAGTGTTAAATCTTAGATTTTCCAATTTTAGGTAAGGGTTTCACTGAAGCAAATTTCCAAATGTCATGGAAATTACCGCGTTCTAAACAACAATTTACGATATGTGTCAGAAAAGGTGCGATTACATTAAAACAAAGTTGTAGCATTTTAGCGAATATACCATCACTACCAATTGCATTTGATTTGAGATTTATAACAATTTGTCTCATTTCGTCAACAGTAGCAAGACGAAAAGAAAAACGTATATCAGATTTAAATTTAAATGAGTTATAACAATGAGTGGGTTAATGAACAGGCATTTCTAGGGGTAAAAACCGATAAAAAATATTTGTTTATCTCAGTAGAATTTTTTAAAGAAATTTCAGTTATAGCTTTATTTTTAACATTTAAGAAATTTATTGTTTTCCAAAATTGATTAGAGCTACCGAATTTAAAATGGTGAGCGAGATACGCAGATTTTTCTTATTTAATAACCGAAGTAACAGTATTTCGAATATCTTTATAGTAATGTAGTCAGAGATGTTTTTATACTTTTTATATTTAGAAAGTGCCTAATCTCTTATTTTCAACATGTCATGTATTGTAGGAGTTGGCCAAGGTGCAAAGGATTTTGTAATTCTAGATTCAACTTACGGCGCATGTTTCTCAAATAAAAAGAGAAGGTAGGTATTAAATAATTTTATCTTTTTTTAATATCATTTTCATATAATATATTTTTAAAAAGCATACTTAATGGATCTCTATTTAAACTGTCATGTGAAAATTATTTGTAAGATCTATATTTTATTATTTTAGGACTATGAATAACAATTGATAGATTTAGACTATACTACACTTCTCTGTGATCATTAATATCGTCACCTAACGTACCCGAACCTGCAACAGGATCATATCTATTTGTAAAGATAACGTCGAGTAAGGTTTGTGATGTAGAAGTAATTCTGGTTGGTTCTTTTATTAACTGGCATATGATTTTGTAAATTAATATATCACATTATTTGAAAGTTCGTCAACATTCATATCTACTGTGATTAATATATGGTCAAATTAAGGTAAAATAAATGATAATATATTATCAAAAAATTCAACAAAACTTGGAATACGTTGAAAAACATCTGGAACGTTAGCAGCTATATTAAAAAGCAACTTAGAAAAACTAATATTTTAAGGTAAACATTTATATTTTGTTCACTTCTTACCAATATGTGTAACAACATCCTGGCTAACATATTCACAGTTATACCTACAAAATACATTTTTTCTAAATTTACTATTTTTAGTATAAATTTGTCCTAAAAATCGACCTTAAAAATCGCTGTCAATCCGCATTGTCTCTAACCCAGTGAAAATCCCGAAAAATTATCGCATTTTATTCGTTTGAGGCAAAGAAGATGGATAAAATGCTTTGCTTTTTAATTAAAAATACAAATCTGAAGAGCTTTTAAAGCAGAAACCTACAACTGCCGAAGAAGGGGAGAAACTGCCCGTACTCAAAAGCTCTGTATCTACTTCTTTTTGTATATATACTTACAAGCCAACGCACCGAGTTCGGATAATTACTTGCTATATTCTACATGTGGAAAGAAGGAAGTTCCAATCACCGTAATTGGAAGCGAAATCATTGGCGTGCAAAACTGATGCATTCTCCATTTTTTTAACTATTTTTAGTTACTTTTCTTTGGTTAGGTACAACATTCATCCGTTTCCTTAATTTTAGAAAAAAAAGTATTTTTAGGAATAACCAACCAAGAGTAATTCATTTACAGAAGCCACTAATCATTTCACTAATAAATAAACTAAGCTCTGACATCCGAGAAATTTTCGGATTAAATCCCTCGGAAATAAGGAATATTTTCTACATCTCTGGATTATTCTTTGACAGTCTCTATGTAGTGTAAATACTATTATTCAGGATAATGTCCAGTTTAGTTGCTCGTATAAGATTAATTTTTCGTGTACTGATAATTATTGTAATCTTGCGCCATTTAACTATTGATGCCGCGAGACGAGATGAGAGAGAGAGAGGCCTCTCTAGTCTCGTAGGGTGAGAGAAAACTGTTCTCTCGTCTCGACGAGAAGACGTTTTGCTCGTTCGATAAGGTCTTTCTCTCTTCTCGTCTCGTCTTATTTCGTCTCGTTTCTGTCGTGATAAAAACATATATCAACATGAAACAACTGTAAAATTTTTAAGACAAAAACAAATAAATGTTCAAGTAATTTGTCTTATTGGAACGGCAATAAGAAACACTTGTGAAATCATCTTGATGCCTCTTTATCTGCGCGTCTGTTACAGTCGTTTTACACAGAGAATATTATATATCTGTTACCGGAAAAGCCCGTTACAGTCATACTTAGGTTTGTCTAGGCAAAGTTCGCATTGCCGAGCCACTTTAGGCAAAGTCGGAAATTAGTTGATATTTCTGACATTGCCTGCACTGTTGTAAGACAATCTTAGGTTTACCAAATATGTAGCAGGCAAACTCCGAAATAACCTACCGCATTACTCTCCTACCCACTGTCAATATTATATCTATGTACGAGTAAGAAGCACAGTTTGCGATAGAAAGAAAAAACACAAATTAATTTGTATTAATAATTTATTGTCTTTCAAAAAACAATCACAAATAAAATAAACTTTCATACTAAAAAAAAAAACAACTGGAAGCATATTGAGGTATAATCAAAATGGACCCTTATAAAATACACTTGGTATTGTTTATTATGACACTTATTAAAGAAATAGGCATTCGCCTTAAAAACACATTCAAAAAACCAACTAAAAAGATATTGAGGTAGAATCAAAGAGGTCTATTTGGGCAAAGTTTCTTTGGGTAGAATTAGGGCTCCTGCATGATACACTTTTTACAGAGTACATATTATACAGGGACGATAATAAAATAAATTTAGTGTTAATTATTTCACTTATTAGTACAAGATGTCGAGTGGTGACACTTGGAATTGCATAACATTTACAAGAGTTAGTGGTGCATTTTTTGGTAAAGTTACATCTTTGGAACCCTTGCCCTCCAAATTAAGAACTGTGTCCACTTATTTTGCGAAGTGATAGTTCTATGTTCGGGACATCTTCGATTTTAAAAAATTGTTCCTTGCAACTTTGGATTTGGTTTCTTGCATATAGAGAACTGATTACACCATGTTTAGTACCGATTTTATAAAAACCGTCTGCAGTGTTTTCCATTACAACTCCTAGTATATAACGGGCATCTCCTTTACCTCTGTCTAAACTCAAAACTGGCACTGTGACTGATTCTCCTACCTGAAATCCCGAAAACTTTTTCTGCGATAGCTGCTTCATTTTCTCTGCTTGAACTCTCAATCCTTCGTAGGCAACTTCTTTGATTATAGTTGCAGAAATTGTCTACGCACAGCGAAGGCATTGAATTGATGCTTTAAAACCCTCCTCGTCATCGTTGGTACCTGGTACCACTGGTACTTTGAGCGCATCTCAAGTGAACAATTTCACCACAGTTTCTGCATTTGTGAGGACCTAAAGTTTCCGTAGAGCAAATAGCACATTAGTTTTGTGTAGAGCTTGACAGAGGTTTTGAATTGTCATTTTTAGAATCGAATTTTTTTTCTGCTCAAGATTATTCGTTGCTCCACTTCTATTGGAATCAACAGTAGCAAGCGCTTCTTCTAATTCCTCTTCAGTTTTCAGTACCTTTTTCACCGAATCAGGTAAAGTCTGATTGCCAATATGAGCTTTTCTTCCTAAAAATAACGAAATCGATTATTTACTAACATAAACAGTAACTTAACCATTACTTACCAAACATTGCTTCAAAAAGAGTTTGACGGATTCCACTGTGATAAACATTGTTTTTCTGTAACTGACAGAAATGTAGACCCTCACTCCAACGCTTGGTTTTATTATCTTCCATCCAGGCAAACAATATGTTTTCAACATCCTGGTTAGACCGTTCTACACTTCCCTGGCTTTGGAAATGACGTGGTTTTCCGTGGACTATACTTAGTTGTGGCCGCAATAATTTCAGCTCTTCAACAATGCGATTTGCAAATTCACGTCCGTTATCGAACTGCAACACAGAAGGAGCTCCCAAAATGCAACAAATGTATATTAAACAATAAGCGACCTCTTCTGCTCTTTTCGTTTGTAGTGGCCGAAAAACTAGATATTTCGAAAGGTGATCCTGGTAATTGAGGATATATTTAAAATTTTCATCAGGGCAAGTCTGCATATCAATAATATCGACTTGTCCTCTCGAATTTACTTCTCGGAATAGCAAAGGTTTTACGGTTACTTCTTTTTTAGATGCTTTTTCTTCTGGTGACAGGCTTCACATAACCTTAACTAAAGTGTAATGCATTCTCGAGTTACGTTAGCATATTTGTTGCTTAGTGCTTTAATCATAATATCTCTTCCAGCATGACCACATTCCTTGTGAGCATTATCTAGCACCTCAAACAATTCTTCATTGGGGACAAAGTGTTTCATTTCAGTGACTTGTGCAGACAATGGCAAAATTAACTTTTTAATGCCCTCAACAAGTAACATATCGTAACGTTTGAGACGCCGGTATTGAATAGTTGTTTTTTTGGCAACCTGCTTGGCTTCTTCAACTTCTTTAATTATTGCCTCGTACTTCTCTATCGATGGAATGTAAAAAGAATTTATTGGTTTCTGCATACTCTCTAATTTCTCCAAAAATCTCGCCTTCATTTCACCCGCGCCACTCATATCTACTTGCATATGTCTTGTTGGTCACAAATCGAATAAAGATTAAACCCAACTGAACACAACGGCCGCTTAACCCAACTAAACACAAAAGTCAATGCAGAATGAGAATTCAGTGATGTCGCGCCCCGTCGCAATTATGTGAACATGTAGCAACAAGTTTCAACTGCCTGGAATCGGAATATCAACTTATTTCGTAGCTTGCCTGCTACACATCCAGCAAACCTAAGATTGTCGTACCACAGTGTAGGCAATGTCCGAAATATCGAATAATTTCGGACTTTGCCTAAAGTGGCCGGCAATGCGGACTTTGCCTAGGCAAACCTAGGTATGACTTTTCCGGTAACATATACACAATTAACGCTTGAAGTAATCAGTTGCCCAAATTAGGCATTAACTACACACGTAAATACTTTATCTTGGGAGTCAGTTGGAAACAAAAATTTTTCTGATGCCATCGTGTAATATCAAATGAAAGCATTTTTAAGCAAGTTTTTTAAAATATATAAAAGGTTTGTTTGTTTTACTGTTTCTTTAACAGTTTTGCTGTCTTTTTAATTTATCTCCAGAAGTAACCTCAGAAAAATTTAAGAGAATGAAAATTATTACGATTTTTTTTTATACAAAGAAAGAGCTCTGTTGTAGGCTTATCAGCTAACTCTATCAACAAATTAACTCTTTAAGCCTTGTTGCATTTGATAACGCTAGGTTGTTTTACCTGTATCAGGTCGTTAGACGTAAAGCTATCGCATTGCCACGCTCGTCGCTCCTACTTTGTACAAGGCTTGCGCTATTTTATTTGGTCAAACTTTTTTTATTTAGCTTGTACAATAATGACTTTTGAAAATCATCTACCTCTTGACAATTACCGTGCAAATGGTTATTAACCGACTTCAAAAAAGGAGGAGGTTCTCAATTCGTCGCGATATTTTTTGTAAGCTAATGAAAAATTGTGTTTATATATAAACAAATCTCAAAAATATAATGTAAATGGGAAAGTACGGCTATTGCTCTTTTTAATTTCATACACACTTCTTTAGACATAAATAAATACGTGGGCGCACTTTTCTTTGATCTTCAATATAATTTAATAAAAGAATAACAATAATTAATAAATTAAGTAACTTGGGATTTAGAGGTAATCTTCTGTCATGGTTAAGATTATTTAGAATTTCAAAAAATAATTTTCGAAATTAATGATCAGAGATATCTTCCACATCATATACCCCAAGGATCGATCCTGGGTTCTTTGATATTTCTGTTATATATAAACGAAACGTACGTACTGACTAAATAGTATATACTTACGATACCACTTTACTGGCTGACTCGGATTCTCCACTTAAACTGAATAACAAATTGAGTCGCTTATCCAAAGAAATCGCTAGCTGGTGTAGAAGAAATTCCTTGATTATGAATCCATAAAATCTATATGTATGCAATTTTTCACCAGAACAGAAATAAAATTTCAATTATGAATCATGATGTTGCTTTTTCTGGTATAACAAATTTCCTAGTTGTACACGTAGATAATAATATGAGCTGGAATACCAATATTAACAATACACATAAAGAACTGAAATACAGCTATTTTGCTATACTTCAGCTATAAAATACTTTTACAACTAATCAATTAATAAATGTTTATTATGCTGTTGTGTTTTCTCATATATCTTATATTTGTGGGAAGCTGCGATCATAAGAGAATAATGCGTTTAATTTGTAATCTTGATTATAGAGAGATCGGTAGAAAACATTTCACACAATACAATATTTCATTTATTATATATTTATAAATGCATCATGTCTGTAAAAAGTAATTACCATAAATTAAAACACAACTCTGATATTTATGAATTCTTACAAGATCTGCGTATCTTATTAGACCTCCAAAACAATATACCTTACTTTTTGAAAAATGTCCAATCTTCAAAGGAATTCATTTAAATAATTTGCCCGATCGCATAAAATCTGAGTTAAATTTATATATTTTTAAAAATAAGTTAGGATGAATACGTGTTTTGTAGTTAACTTTTCAACAATTGAAAATTTCAAATAAGCAAAAACTAAATTGCTCGAGAGAGAGTTCGAAAGAGCTCGAGTGAAACAAGAAATTGTTGTCGAGAGATGATACTCTCACGTCTCGTCTCGTCAGAGAGAGACAAGCCGAGATGAGAGACGAGAATCTCTCTTCTTGCGACATCATTACATTTAATCCATATATTCAAGTTATGTTAAGCGTAGAGTTATTTTCTTGTTATGTGCTGTTTTAACCTAAGTATTGCATTCAAGTTTCGTTCTAGATAAATAGCCACCTTTTCTTATTGTACGAGGAATCCATTTATCGTGTAATTTACCTTAATTTTCCCATTTTTGTTTGTAATATTTATAATCAGGGATTATGGTTTGTTTAATTTCACTTCCACTGTTTAATTTAATTATATCTTATTGTAACGCTTCAATGGCTTTATCTGCATTTGCTTATAATAATAAAATATCAGTATCATTTTTAAACGAATCAGTTTTGGCATTAATAATTTTTGGTACATTGTAGCTAAATAGCAAACTCAAGACAGAATTAAGAACACCTTTTTCTGGTACATTTGCTTTAATTTGTTATAACTCGCAGTATTCCTCTTCTTTTTATCTCTGCAAATCTCATCTCTAATGTACGATTCTAGGAGTTACTGCAATGGGTGCATTAACACTAATTTTATTGTCAGTCCTTTATGCCAGAGTTAATCAAATGCTTTTAGGATACAAGGTACAATATTCTTATTTCTCTTGATATATTGTGGAATGCTGTGTTCGGAATATATATTTTTTTTGTAATTCCCGTTTAATTTCGATGTTTGCGATTCAACTAAGACAAAGAGTGTTTATCCTTTTGTACGCCACTGGGGCATGTAAGGGCCTGAGGGTACTTACTTCCTCACTTTTACCGCCGTCGGCGTTGAAATCGCTGCATGGTTGACCTTTCTCCTTTGAGCTTTTGTTGTTCCACCAAATAATTTTATGCTTTATTGAGCGAAATACGACGTTATTGCATAAATTTCCAAAACGGAAAGAGATTGTTTGAGGCACGTAGATTATTACCAGGTGTAAACAAAATATTCTTATAATATATACATAAAAAAATTGACAAAAATAATTCCAGAATGAGAGCTTCTTCCAAATAAAGATCCATTGCTCCTTCCTTAATCTTCTTTTTACTATTAACGTATCTGATACACATGACAAAACAATTACCCCTTTACTTTTTTTTTTTCATTTATAAATATTTATTAAAGTTTAAAATAATACATTGTACGTCTACATCAATAATAATATACAGGGTGTTTCATAATATATACGCAGGACTTCAGGACGTGATAGCTCGTCCAAAAATATGAAAAAACGTTTTTATTTACTTACCCTCTAAAATGCACCATTTTCGAGAAACAGGGTGTTGAAATTGAAAAAAAAAAAAAATTCTACGCCATTGGAAAAAGTACGGTTTTGAGAAGCCCATTTGAACCGCCAATGTTTTCTACACAAAAGAGGTACTTTTGGTCATACGCTCTAAAGTCGACCGTTTTTGAGAAAAATCAAATTTTGTTTCAAATATGTATGACCATGTATTTCAACATTAAAATGTGATTTTTCTCGAAAACGGTCGACGTTAGAGCGTATGGCCAAGAAAACCTTATTTGTGTAGAAAATATTGGCAGTTCAAATGGGCGTCCCAAAACCGTACTTTTGCCAGTGGCGTAGAAATATTTTTTTCAATTTCAACACAATGTATCTCGAAAATGGTGCATTTTAGAGGGTAAGTTAATAGACACGTTTTTTCATATTTTTGGACGAGCTATCACGTCTTGAAGTCCTGCGCATATATTATGAAACACCCTGTATATGAAGAGTTCTTCTTCATCATTCCTTCCGGGGGTATCCTGGGAAGGTATGGGCTGATTTTCTGCCAGTATTTTGATGTATTCGTTTGTCGTCCTGAGTATTGCGAGTCAACTCCTTACCAAATTGGTATAATTAGACTATTATGATTTCCATTGCTAAGAGCGGTGTGTATATCTTATGTTGGAATTTAATTATGTCGATTTTCCCTGAAAAAGCTCTTGAAAAACAAGGTTTTACGGTGTATGTTTGTGTGTTGTAGATTTGGTTTGGTTGTATGCACTACTCTCGTACTGATCAGTGATTGGCCGCCCAAGAAGTCGAAGAGTACCAATGGCGGTCTTCGATTAGATGCCCCGCCCACTACCGTTCAATATTCGCCGACTAAGGTACATTACCTATCGTCGTTTTTGAGTAGTGCATTAGTAGCACTTTACATGCAAAGTCTGTCTGCGTCTGTTAGCTTTATTTTGACCTTTTTCAGATTCTGTATATGGAAAGTTCCTCGTGTAGCCATGCATGCTTCCTATTTGGACTATTTCTGATGTTTATGTTATTTATGTCTTCCTTAAGATGTTGAAGATAGTTTCTTTAGAATCTTTCAGATATGTTCAGCATGTGTTGTTTAATAGGAAGTATGCAAGCGTTATCGTGCGTGTCGGTTATCCTGGTAAACCTTCTGCACCGTAGGGTTAGCCTCAGACACCTGTTTTGTATGATTTGTTCAATGGCCCAAACGCATTTTAATAAACTTCAATTGGACATCCATACGTTAATATGTGTCTTATTATTTGCTTATATATTAGCATCTTATTTTGTCTAGATACTTTGCTGTTTCTTGCTAGCATTGGGTATAGGGTTCGGATCATTCCTGTGGCTTTACCTATTCTATTCATTATGTGTCTATAGAACGTTAATCTCCTATGCAGATAAAAACCTAGGTATTTGATTTAATTTTTCAGCTGTATGGTTTGATCTTGGATTTTGAGTTTACTGATTATTTTGCCTTTATTCAGTTAAGTAAGCAGAGTGTTTTCCGTTTTTCCCGGATTTATTTTTATTTTGTTGTCATCTAGGTAGGGGATTAACGTTCTGTTTATGTGGATGTCCAATCTCCTGGTGGGTATTTCGGCTGAATCTGATGATTTGAAAACACAGGTGTCATCCGCGTACAGTGCCGTCTGGACACCATTAAGACCCATGGGCATGTCATGTGTCATAATGGTGTACAGATGCGGCGAAAGTATTGATCCTTGAGATACTCTGGCCTCCGCACTATATGGTCCGACTCTAGTGTTGTTAATTTTATTATAAAACGTTCCGTCTTGTAAGTAGAAGTAAATTGTTTTTATAATGTGAACGGGATAGTCATTCACAATCATTTTGTGGATCAACCCGGAGGTCCAGACGGTGTCAAACCCCTTTTCGGTGTCAAGGGCCACAAGTACTGTTTGTTTTTTTTTTGTTAAATGCCTTTTTAGCTTGATGTGCTATATTAAGAATTTGTGCAAAAGTACTGTGCTCCTCCCTGAAGCCGAACTGTTCCTTCGGGATGATATTTTTGTACTTGTCTACGTTTTGTAGTTGTTTTATTAGTATCTTGTCGATGATCTTTGAGATACCAGATAACAGTGAAATTCGACGATAGTTGTCTACCGATTTAGGGTTTCTATTAGCTTTTTTAATTGGTATGACATTAGCGGTTTTTAGGATGGAAGGGTAGTATTGGAGTCTAATGACGGCATTTACAATATGTTGTAGCTGGACGATTACTTTTTTAGAGAGGTTTTTCAGAAGAATGTTGTTGATTTCGTCCAGTCCTGGGGCCTTTCTGCCTTTTAACCTGGACAGTATTTGGGGTAGGCCTATTTTGGAATTCAGTTACGATGTTTTCAATTCTTTGTTGTTGCTCATTATTGATTTGTGAGTTTTTGAATATGTTCTGAAAGTATTCACCGAATCAAGCACCTTTTTCGTAGTTAGTAATGTAAGTTTCTTGTCTTCTCACCAATGTGGTGAGTTGCAAATACGGTTTTTTGAGGTGATTGGCAATTCTCCACACTAAGTCGTTGGGATTAACCGCTTCCAGGACCCTCTACCAGTTTCTATTTTTAAGTTCTTGTATTTTTGTATTAATGTGTCTGGCGATATCTAGAAGCATGATCCTGTCAGCGGGTTGTCTGTATGTCTGCCATCTCTTCCTTATTGTGTTTTTTTGTATGTATAGTGTCTAAGATGTCTTATGTGAGTATTTCTTTGTAGGATCTGACGTGTATTTTTTGTGTACTTCTGTCTCTAGCTATTTTAATTGCGTTTGTGAGAGATTCTATGTTATTGTTAATGTCTTGTGTAGTTTCAGGTCTGCAGATATTGATGTTGGTGTCTAAAGTCCGTCTGAACATAATCCAGTCTGTTTTGGAGTACCTTGTGTTCTTTGAAATTTGTTTGCTACTCTTATTTCCAAATAGACTGGATCATGATCAGAACTTAAGGTTGAGATGGTTCTCATGTTGTACACGTCCGGTATGTTTTTTGAAACGGTTATGTCTAAGTTGCTGGGGGTAAGACCGCTAAAAGGAAAATAGGTAGGTTCGTCGGTGTATTGTACGTTAAGATCGTTGTTTTCGGCAAATTCTTTCAGAACTGTACCACTTTTGTTTTGCCGATGGCAATTCGCATTCCAATCGGGGTGTTCAGATCACCCAGCAGGATGCCCCTAGGACGCTATCATTTTGTGTAGATCTATCCTTTTCAAAGTGATGTGTAGGCCCCTATTAGAGTTATGTTACCTACTTTTATTATTAGATGTTCTAAAGAGGTGTCTATGTTTTTAATTTGTTTAAAAAGGATTTTCTGATTAATATAAAAAGCTACTCCCCTGCTGCTGTATTAACTGGTATGTCAAGTCTCAAAATTGTGTAGTTTCGTAGTTTTACTTTGTCCGTAATCAAAATAATGTAAAATTTATGTTTGTGTATGAAACTGCCAACAAGAAGTAACATGTTATGCAACCCAGTCGCATTATAAAAACAGATTTTGTATTTGTCTCTGTTCCCCTTATTTAGTTCAGTTTCCAAATTAATAATAGTTTGTAACGAAGTTACTTTTTTTTTATTTATTTAAGAAATATAGGATCCGTCGGAAAACCGAATTATTATTTTTATTTTATTTTTCGTATTCATCATTTAGCTTTAACGTTAAAAATTCGAGTTTTCATACGTTTACTATATATTGAATCTTCCCATCAAAATTTTTTATAAGTCAGCGGACGATCGCCTGCATTTCCCCACCTCAATCTTCGACTAATAATCGAGTTTGCACGACGAGTGGCGAAAATCACCTGTAAAACAAGCTGCACCGGCCAGATCTCATTATCTTTCTGCCGACGCTTGAGCGAGTAAGCCGCAATCATTAGCAGTACCAGCCGCCTCCGAATAAACACATCCCGTTCTCCGAGTACAGGTAAAAAAAAAACTGATTTCTTATCGCGTTGTTTTTGGAAGTAAATAAAAGACACATTCCGATTTATACCGGCTTTATTTTCTATTGAATTTGAAATACCGAAATAATTAATATTAAAGCATTTTGCTCTGTTAAATATCTTTACATTTTTAGAAATATTTATTTTCATTTCTCGACTGAATTATTTTTTATTTTATTTTCCGATTTTGGATACGATTAAATTATTTAATAAGATAAATAGATTTAACGATTTAATTGCTGCCAGGTCTAGGTTAATTTTTTTTACAGTAGTTGGTTCTTTTATTTCAATTTTCTTTCCTTTAAAATAAATACAGGGTGGTACTCGTAATTGATTTAATGATTAAAAAAATAATGTCTGAAAACTAACTAGTGTTTTGTATGCGTGATTGTGTCGCTACACTACTAGTGATTAGACATTATCCGTGGATTTTTTTTTTATTTTTATGGTTTTATTTTATTAAAAAGGGGTCACGACCGAAAACACATTTTTTTTATTTTCCGTATGTAAAAGTAAATACTATCTGATACCTAGCCAGTGTTTCGTATGCGTGATTGTGTCGCTACACTGCTAGTGATTAGGTATTATCCGTGATAAAATTTAGTTTTATTTTCCTTTAATTTTTTTTTCCGATTAAAGTTTAAAAGAAAAGAAAATATTGTCTGAAAACTAACTAGTGTTTTGTATGCGTGATTGTGTCGCTACACTACTAGTGATTAGACATTATCCGTGGATTATTTTTTTTTAAAAGGGGGTCACGACCGAAAACACGTTTATTTGAGTTCCGTACAAAAAAAAATAAATAGTATCTGATGTCTAGCTAGTGTTTTGTATGCGTGATTGTGTCGTCACACTGCTGAAAATTAGATATTATCCGTGGTGACATTTTGTCTTTTACTATGATTTAATTCCAAAAGGGTGGGATATTAGATGGGAAGTTAAACTAGTTACCTGGTACCGATTAATTTTATTTTTCATAATTGTTAATATTGAATTCTATTTCCGTATATATTCCCTGTTCATAAGTTAATGCTACCGTAATCCGATTTAATTCAGAACTCCGCGTTATTTGCTTTTATCTGTATATTTATCTAAATCACGTCTGATTGAGCTCCGACCTGTCAAGCCATCGTCCGCAACCGCTTATTTTTGTTATTTTTTTGTTCAGGGTTATAACGACTCATAAGGGGGTGGGCTTTGAAATATTTTAATTTTTATTATTGTTATTAGCTTTCGTAAGCAATAGATGTATTAATTTTCAAAAATTTGGCTTATAATTGTGTCGACCTTTCCCTTTTTCTCTTTCAGCTTCGACAATTCTTTAAACGTAACAATAACGATTAAAGCCCGTTATTGTTACCCTCTTATGTGTATAGTCTTACATCAACGAGACCCCTGGAGTTTTTCCGTCATCTCCACTAGAAGCTACCTGTGTTGTGGAGCAAACCACATTAATAAAACTGGCGCTCGAGTACTTCCGAGTCCTAGGGTGTCACTAGTAAGGGTAATATTTTCTTAGAGGCAAGAAAACACCTTACAAAATGGCGCCCGCGCAGGGACCCTGTTGATTTCTGTTAGTTATTTCCGTAGCCCCTAGTATACCCGATATTTTCTCTTAAAAATTTCTTTATTATTTTTTTTTTTCTTCAGATTGTAAACCCGTCCCTGAATTATTCTGCCAACCGTAACAATAATTATTTATTATGTAGGTTTATTGAAACATACTGCATTTCAAAGCCATCCCCGGTCAATATTTTTTTTTTATTTCATTCTTGTTCTACTTCAATACTTCTCAGATCTGTTTTTTTTTCTACCTGAGCAAAACCCACCCGTTTTCGGATATTCCCAGTTAATGTCCGACAAGAGTACTAATAACAGAATTTACTAAAAATGCCGGACACCGCCGTTATGCCCGAACCGATCCGTACCCAAGACTGGAAAATTTCTTTTGAAAACCGAGATGACCCTGCCGCATTTCTAGAAAGACTACACGAAATTTGCATTTCGAAAGGCATTAATAAAAACCGATTACTGCCATACTTGCCCGAACTGTTAGACGGGGAACCCGCTTTGTGGTTCCGTAACAACCTATCGTTCTGGAACTGCTGGAATGATTTTGAAAGCGACTTCCGAATTTTCTATTTCTCTGTAAACTATCAAATTGACTTAGAGGTCGAAATTGGCCGAAGGTTGCAACGAAGAAATGAATCTGTAACTAGTTATATAATCGATCTTCAAACCTTAATGAGACGACATGGGAACTTATCTGCTGAACAACAATTAGCTTGGCTATATAGAAACTTGTTACCAGAGTTCCGACAACACATCCGAAAGACGGATTACTCCAACATGTCTACGTTTTGTCAAGTAGCTAGGGAGTTCGAGTTGTTAAGAAAGGAACTCCAGAATGTTCCGACTATGAGCTCCGCTCCGAGATATACTAGCTTACGCTACTCTCAGACCGAACCCCGCCGATATCACCATACTGATCCGCCACAAAGAACAGATAGCAGCAACCCCGTTCTAATAGCTGCTGCAGTCCCAGTTACTCAGTATAAGTCACAAAGATTTAAACCAAAACCATCCACCTCACGTGGAGAAGTGTTGTGTTGGAGATGTGGTGAGAAGAGACATGTCCGCACTAACTGTACAAATCCTAGTAAGTTGTTTTGCTCGAGATGCCTAAAGGAAGGCGTATTAATGAGAGATTGTACATGTAATCAATCAGCCGCAAAACGAGATAGAAGCTGTTCGGAAGGGAGGTCCAAACAGTTTCAACCGACACTAGCCTCTCAGGAAATTGTTACCATACCCGACCATGATTCCCGACCGCACTTGAACTTAGAAATAGAGGGTGAAAATTTCTTTGCACTAATAGACACCGGAGCTTCCAAATCTTACATTGGTAACAGACTAGCGAAACATATTTCCCATAATAAGCAACCCAGAAAAGCAGTACCGACTTCTGCAAGGTTAGCCAACGGAAATATAATCCGTATTCAAGACACCTACCAGGTAAAGATGAAGCTCGGCAATCAGAAAACTTCCGAAAAAATAGTACATTTTCCTAACTTAAGTGTCGACCTAGTTCTAGGAATGGACATCCTAGAGAAATACAATTTCAGACTAGAATTGGGAACAGGAAAAATTTCAATAGGTGAGATGCCGATGCCACCTGTAGACAGAGCCATTTCCTGTTACCCAATCGGAGTAATTGACTCCATTGGACCGACCCCGACTGTTGCCAATAAACCTGTAGTTGTCAGAGCTATGGTCCATGCCGAACGTGAACCTCGTACTGTTCTGGATGCTCCTGATAAGTGGATGATCAATAGCAAAAAGGGCAAAGAGTCCACTTCTCTGAGTTCCCTCATCCGTACCGTTCCTACCTGTCCAGCAACCCCAACGACAAGTAAGAAGTCGATAGATTTCAAGTCAGGGTTACCGAAGACAACAAAGAACGAAACCAAAGACTCCAAACTCAGTGAAAGCTGTGATAAGGATGACAAGGAAACTAGTAACACACGCTGTCCGTTACAGACTATAACTTCACTTTCTGAGAAAGAGTTAACTACCGAACAGTCCCGTAAACTAGATGAAACTGTATTGACCGCTTTTCGCACTACTGAGGGACCCTCTGAATTAGTTCCGCATGAAATCCGTTTAACAAAACCCGAACCGATTAAACAACGAACAGATCCTAATCCGAGGAATCTAATTCCCCAATGGGACCAGGACCCATCGTTCACCGCTCCTTCTAATAAGCCCAAAATCCTTAATTTGCCAGACATAGTACCGTCATTAGGGGTGCCAAGGTTTCCTCTGGTCAAGTCTCCTCGACCGTCTCTGCCCGTGTCGATTCATCTTTCCAAGATCATACTCCCCGACCAATGCCCCTTACCGAACTCAACTATCGACCATCTGTGGTCCGACACCGGAG
This sequence comes from Psylliodes chrysocephalus, assembly GCA_927349885.1. NCBI lineage: Eukaryota > Metazoa > Arthropoda > Insecta > Coleoptera > Chrysomelidae > Psylliodes > Psylliodes chrysocephalus. The sequence goes on from OV651816.1 coordinate 27,363,462, forward strand.
TCGCCCTCCAGGGTTATGAACCCTCGTCCGATTCATCCCTTTTTGAACACCCGCATCGTTCCCACAGTTTTAGCATTAGGGACTACGATAGTTCCTGTGACATCATAAGTCTTTTCGGATCAGACCTTTCAGAGGAGGCTCCTCTTTCCGAAGAAGATCCTGCTCCCGTTATTAAAAATCCGAGGGTATCAACCCCGGTCATTGTTACAGATTTCACTACCCCTCACCCAGGCATTGCCGAGTGGTACGCCACCCCGCCTGATAAAGAGATCCACTTGCCAGTAGACCGAGGTCTATGTTGGAGGTGTGGATATCCCGGCCACCGAAGGCATACTTGTAGTAGAAAGAAACTTTTATTTTGCTCCCGTTGTGGTATCGTAGGTACTATGTCCAGAGATTGTAAATGTTCTCAGCTGCCGACTCATCCGAGTATATCCGCTACAAGTAATAACTTCTCATTGCGCTCCCGATCAATTGGATTGCAAGCCGACCTATCTCCGCGACGCCATAGCGTCGGTATCCAATGTTATTTAAAGTACTGAAGTCCCGAAGAAGAAGCAAGAACCGAAGACGCACGAAGAATTTTACATGTTGTAAAATTTTTTTTAGAATTTGTATTTGTTAGGTAGGTTGGAAAGAAAAATAAGCGTAAACGTGGTTTACTGTTATTTTTTTTACCGAAGAAAGGGGGGGATGTAACGAAGTTACTTTTTTTTTATTTATTTAAGAAATATAGGATCCGTCGGAAAACCGAATTATTATTTTTATTTTATTTTTCGTATTCATCATTTAGCTTTAACGTTAAAAATTCGAGTTTTCATACGTTTACTATATATTGAATCTTCCCATCAAAATTTTTTATAAGTCAGCGGACGATCGCCTGCATTTCCCCACCTCAATCTTCGACTAATAATCGAGTTTGCACGACGAGTGGCGAAAATCACCTGTAAAACAAGCTGCACCGGCCAGATCTCATTATCTTTCTGCCGACGCTTAAGCGAGTAAGCCGCAATCATTAGCAGTACCAGCCGCCTCCGAATAAACACATCCCGTTCTCCGAGTACAGGTAAAAAAAAAACTGATTTCTTATCGCGTTGTTTTTGGAAGTAAATAAAAGACACATTCCGATTTATACCGGCTTTATTTTCTATTGAATTTGAAATACCGAAATAATTAATATTAAAGCATTTTGCTCTGTTAAATATCTTTACATTTTTAGAAATATTTATTTTCATTTCTCGACTGAATTATTTTTTATTTTATTTTCCGATTTTGGATACGATTAAATTATTTAATAAGATAAATAGATTTAACGATTTAATTGCTGCCAGGTCTAGGTTAATTTTTTTTACAGTAGTTGGTTCTTTTATTTCAATTTTCTTTCCTTTAAAATAAATACAGGGTGGTACTCGTAATTGATTTAATGATTAAAAAAATAATGTCTGAAAACTAACTAGTGTTTTGTATGCGTGATTGTGTCGCTACACTACTAGTGATTAGACATTATCCGTGGATTTTTTTTTTATTTTTATTTTTTTATTTTATTAAAAAGGGGTCACGACCGAAAACACATTTTTTTTATTTTCCGTATGTAAAAGTAAATACTATCTGATACCTAGCCAGTGTTTCGTATGCGTGATTGTGTCGCTACACTGCTAGTGATTAGGTATTATCCGTGATAAAATTTAGTTTTATTTTCCTTTAATTTTTTTTTTCCGATTAAAGTTTAAAAGAAAAGAAAATATTGTCTGAAAACTAACTAGTGTTTTGTATGCGTGATTGTGTCGCTACACTACTAGTGATTAGACATTATCCGTGGATTATTTTTTTTTAAAAGGGGGTCACGACCGAAAACACGTTTATTTGAGTTCCGTACAAAAAAAAAATAAATAGTATCTGATGTCTAGCTAGTGTTTTGTATGCGTGATTGTGTCGTCACACTGCTGGAAATTAGATATTATCCGTGGTGACATTTTGTCTTTTACTATGATTTAATTCCAAAAGGGTGGGATATTAGATGGGAAGTTAAACTAGTTACCTGGTACCGATTAATTTTATTTTTCATAATTGTTAATATTGAATTCTATTTCCGTATATATTCCCTGTTCATAAGTAAATGCTACCGTAATCCGATTTAATTCAGAACTCCGCGTTATTTGCTTTTATCTGTATATTTATCTAAATCACGTCTGATTGAGCTCCGACCTGTCAAGCCATCGTCCGCAACCGCTTATTTTTGTTATTTTTTTTGTTCAGGGTTATAACGACTCATAAGGGGGTGGGCTTTGAAATATTTTAATTTTTATTATTGTTATTAGCTTTCGTAAGCAATAGATGTATTAATTTTCAAAAATTTGGCTTATAATTGTGTCGACCTTTCCCTTTTTCTCTTTCAGCATCGACAATTCTTTAAACGTAACAATAACGATTAAAGCCCGTTATTGTTACCCTCTTATGTGTATAGTCTTACATCAACGAGACCCCTGGAGTTTTTCCGTCATCTCCACTAGAAGCTACCTGTGTTGTGGAGCAAACCACATTAATAAAACTGGCGCTCGAGTACTTCCGAGTCCTAGGGTGTCACTAGTAAGGGTAATATTTTCTTAGAGGCAAGAAAACACCTTACAAGTTTAAGTTATCATTAAATATTCTATACGTCTCAAAAATTTCTCTGTCAGTGCGGCATGTCCGTAGTTGTGCGTTCAGATCTTTCACTGCTCTTAAAATTTCTGAGATATTTATCAATCTGTTCAGTTCGTCAAACTCGCAGTTAAGACTTTAAAAATCGTCCATCTGGACTCTCAAGTGTGGTTGGTTATTACTGGGTTGTGATCGTGAAGGGTTATCAACTGGTTCTTCTATGTTTCTACTCGATCTTCAAATAATCCCCAATGAATATAAATTCCTCTTCACCGCTGCTTATATTTTCTTTAATTTCAATAAAATCATCTTGCACACACATACTAGATGAAACAGGCAGTGTAACTTCAAATTCTTTGTAACGTGATCTTGTTATTTTATCTATTTTTATAGTGTTTTAAGCTCTTATGATTTTGGGGAGTGGGTTAGGTTATTAACCAACTCGTATTACTTTGAAAAAGAATGTTGAGCGCCACTATATTTAAAACTTACTAAACTTCACTATCGATTAGTGATGAAAATGTAGAAAATCACTAATCATTAAGATATTATAATTAAATAAGGTTTTCAGATAAAGTAGCGACAAATTCTAATTCACAGAGACTTACTTATTCAAATTTAAATGATTTATTCAAGACTTATCTGTTAAATAATAGAATTTAAGGAGAGACTTGTAAAGGCCTTCTTCAAGGGGATTCGTATGATATACTTTGAATATCACCAACTGTTAAGTATAAATCTTCAAAGGTAATTTTAAATCTCATAAACTTTTTTAGATGACTCGAACTAAACCTCTTGATATACTTGAAATAAACTTCTGTAGCTGGAACTAAACTTCTAAGTTTCTATACTTATAAACATCAAAACATGCAGCTTGAACTTTCTTCCAAACTTCTAAACAATCTCTTTATATATAACTTCTACAGAACCATCTAGATACAGCCAGGCTTTTTAAAATCAGACGATCATTAAAAATATTAAAGACAATTAGTACATCGGATGTCCAAGATAAAAGATAATTAAAAATTCATATCAACTTCCTTGTTGACAGAGACGAATCGAAAATGATAATACAAGTTTTGACACAAGACCTAAACGACAAATGACGTGAGGGTAGAGATGTTTGCGTCAAAATAACGAAAACGGTTCCAACAGTTACAATGTTTGGGTCTAAATAACGAAAACGATTTCAACCGTTACATCTTTAAATGACTAAATAAAATTTGAACCATTATCGGTGACAGTTGCCACGATTTTCTTTGTGTCCAAACCATATTTCATATGTATATCTTCTAAAATACTAGAAATTCTATCGTAAGAATGAGTGCCTTTAAGCCGCTGACAGCCCAAGGTCACTGATTGTTGACTTAAGTCATCATTTATCCAATAGCAGGTAACTCCAATGAAACTTCTTTTTGTCCTTGACCAAATATCGGCCGTTGTACAAACATATTGGACATTTAATAAATCGGATTTCAATTTTGCTTGCCTTTCTTGAAATGATTCCGAGAAACGTCAAGTCAAAGTATTTCTGCTAACAATTTCTAGATTAAATCCATCAAATAACTGTTTGAAACTGGGGTGTTTCACTATTGATAAAGGACTCATAGTTTTAATTACGAATTTAATTAGTCTATTTTCGAAATCCGTCTTGGTTATTATTTTCGGACCTTGCTGAACTGCCACAAAGTTTTGCTAAGTGGTTTGCTGCTTAGAATTTGCAGAACTCATTTTTGATTTTTTAGATTTTTTATTTTCAACAAGTTTCTTCTTTTCGTTCTTATATTTAAGATACTTGGTATAGGCGTTCTGATGAACCGTTTTCAATTTTTTTACAAAATTGGTTGCAGTTGTTACCGATCCTTTAACATTTTTAATTTTTGGCTGGCAAGTTTTACAAATTGCTTCAATATTGTTGAAACCCATAATTTGTTTGACCTAGAATAAAATATTTATATAAATTAAAGTTATAAAGTTAATAATAACGATATTTTTTCGGAACTCATGCGGGTCGGTGGTGTAGCAGTCTAACGCGCTTATATTCATTTATAGGCAAGTTTATGGTCCGAGACTGCCGGATTTTGAACCCCAGACCGGACCATGTGGATTTTTAATTAAATTGCTTGGTTTGGTTCGGTATAGGATTTGATGTGTGCCGTATTAATAGAAATTCAATTTCTGTTAATATGAAATGCAGATTATAAAATCGCCATGCATTACCGTCTCGATGATGGTGGGTGAGGTTTTCCGGTTTTTTTTCACCTGTAAGTCAAATGGCACCATTAATCATCTTTAAGTCGCCCCGGAGCGCCACGTCAAATAATAATAATACCCGTCCCTTTCCCCGCACAAGCTCAGCTTTTGGGGTTAAAATTCACTCATAAGGGGGTGAATTAGGGAGAGTATTATTATTAAATTTATTATTATAGAATTAGGTACCTGTTGTCCAAAATAACGTAACCATTTTCACGTTTTATTAATAAGATTTTCAAAAAGTGCGTTAAGTGAATGACGAAAAAAATTTATATTACGGTAGATAGGTATACAAATTAAAAGTTTTATAAGTAATATAAATAATTAATAATTAAAAAAATAGATACCTACTTATTTCATACGTTATAAGTACCATTTCAGATTCCACTCGTATCCAGTGTTATTGTATTAGTCATTTTTTGTTTATATGAATATTTTTGTAGCGATTTTAATTATTCATTATTCTTGATTGCTTGCAAATACTACTAATAGTAAAAATATTTAAGGTTAGGAATCATTCATCACGCTTTCATTCAAAATATTGTATTCATTACAACTTACAACGACTATTTAGTTTTTTGGCATTTTTATTGATTTATTATACATGATAACCCCATTAAACAAATTTATACAATTTACAATATAAAAATATAAAAAGGCAGGTAGAAAAATACTATTACTATAACATTACTAAAACAGAACAAAAAACAAAGTACAAAATTGAGTTTTTACAGTAATTAATTAAGGTGAATTTAAATATACGTTAAATATTAGTTAAGAAACATGTATCACATTTTTACAATTGGTTTTAAATTTGGCTAATCCCATATTAAAAATATCTAAATTAAGATTATTCAACATAGACAAATATCTGTCAATAGGACTGTTGACGCCATAGCTCGTTCTATGAAACGGTATAATAAATGTTAATGGATATCTCAGCCCAAGGTAATAAGGAACATTTAGGCTAATCCCGCTCAAAAGAGAAGGACAGTCTATAATTCCATTTAAAATTTTGAATAAAAATACTAAGCCAAATATGTCTGTTCTTTCCCTTAAAGCAGGTATATTTAATTGACTTTCTATAGCACTGTAATCATGATCTGAAATCCTGACATTACTTTTAACTGCACATACTCTCAAAAATTTGTGTTGTGCCCTTTCCAAAGTATCAGAATGAATTTAAAAAAATGGTGAACACACAATTGAGCCATACTCAAGCACGGATCTAACTAACGTATTTTTAATAAAACAATTATGAATTGCTGAAAGAAACTATATTTTTTCCGTCTAGAAAAATAAGATCATTAAATTGCTATTCTAATGAAACTGTAAAGAACCCCTTATCCTTAGGATTGGAAGTACAAAAATCGGTAAAGCAGAAAACTAGTTTTCACAACATCCATTCTCCATCCAAGTCCAGCATGCCGATTCCTTCCGCAACAAGGACAAATTGTTTGTGTCCTTCCAACGGAGCCTGTCAACCCAACTTTCAACATTTTGAATAATGTAGAAATAATCAGAAGTTTTTGACGAATCCAGCGTAGCATGTCACCCAGGTTCGGAGTTGCGGCTTGTTTCCGACTGGTTGAGAAATGTCCTCTCAACTCAATTTCATGCTGGTTGACCGCCGACAGGACGACAACAAATTCGGGATTTGGCGTTTGCTTTTTGGCTCGCTTCGCAATGAAGTTCTTGACATTTTTTCGTTGGCCAAATAACAAATATTTTTTAGAAACGGTTAATGATGTTAAAGAGGTTTAAAATATTGGGTGGTATAATCAATATATTTACTAAAAATGTATACAAATGCAGAATTAAAAAGATCTAAAATATGATAAATAAAAGAAACCCACAAAAGGAAAAGTCAATGCGTTAATGCGTGGGAATGTGGTATATGTATTACATTAAAATAAAAAATATCTCTAATCTAAACACTTAAAATTAAAATCTACAATATAAAAACTTTTATAAAGACTTTTAATTTTAAAAAACGATAATAAAATATCAAAACTCAAATGTGATAGATGCAAAATGAAAATAGTCCAAGAATGATGTTCTCCTTGGTGAGCAAAATCAAAGTAGAGAGTGTTGAAAATTAATTTCTATCTCTGCTGTTTTTCCTTCGGATGTAATTCAATGCCTGTTGTGGTATTAGCCAAAGGAGTAGTTGTTTTCTGAAGGGGAAACGGTCGCTGGGTTTTATGTGATATTCGGCTTTGAGCTAAATTCATTTATTTTCATTTTGCATCTATCACATTTGAGTTTTGATATTTTATTATCGTTTACAAATTGCCCGCCTGGTTTATTTGGTTCCACCTAGTTTTCAAACTGGGTACCATAGCGCAATTTGATTTTGCTTACTAAGAACAGATGGCGACACCATTTTCACTACTTGAATTTTATTCTCTCCGTAACCAACTTTATGGTATACTGGTGAAATGTGTAGCATTTGTTAATTCCATTAGAGACTGGAATTGAGAACCTATCTATTTCTTGCTGAGGAGTCCTAATAAGGACGAAACCGGTCCAAGAATGATGTTCTCCTTGGTGAGCAAAATCAAAGTAGAGAGTGTTGAAAATTAATTTCTATCTCTGCTGTTTTTCATTCGGATGTAATTCAATGCCTGTTGTGGTATTAGCCAAAGGAGTAGTTGTTTTCTGAAGGGGAAACGGTCGTTGTGTTTTATGTGATATTCGGCTTTGAGCTAAATTCATTTATTTTCACTTTTAATTTAGTTTTAAATTAAAAACAGAAACAACCATTTCAAAACTGTGACATATTGACCATATTTTTTCTTAAATTACTGTAATCTGTGCATTAGGTTCCTTAATATCAAGTAAGGCGTGGACTATAGATAACTAAATGGTGACTCTTGTAAAATATCTTGATGCTTAATTAATGGTGTCGTGGATGATGTAGAAAATGAAGAGAATTGCGTTGAATAATAACTGACATTGTTTTATCTTCCTAAACTTTGAGCTCAATATAACAACCACTTAACAAACACTTGATTGGTGTAAATAGTTTACGTATACAGAGCACAAAACATGCCGGGTTAAAAAATCTTCTGGATGTAACATTTGTATTAATTTTAAATTTGCGACTTTTTCGCGTGGAGGAAGAAAGTATCCTCTACCAAAAAAATTAAATATATGTTAACTTTAAAAACTGGCAACGACTTGCAATGTGTTTATATTGTTTACGAAAGTTATTTAATTTTCAAAGAAGTAGGTTTTTGTCGTCTAAGTTCTTTTAATTATTTTGTGCTGATTTAAGATAAAAAATAAGGACCAAAACAACATTATTATTAGGTTGTAAGTTTAACTAAATTCTGTTTAGGTAAACCAACCTGCCCTTATTTGATATAAACTTTTAATAATAATTTATATTATTGATTTTAAAATCAAGAAAGGTTTATTTTTATTTGTTTTCTTTTCGCAACTGGTGATGTTAACTAATTGCGTAAAGTAGATAATTTTGACACTTGCTGCAATTACGAAAAATGTCACTTTATATATCAAAATTAGAAAAACATTTATTTCAAAATTTGTCAATAAATTTAAAATTTACAATAAATGTTCAAAATGATTTCAATTATTGTCAATGCACACTCTAATTCGCTTTTCAAATCTTTATTACATTACTTAAAATCTTTAAATTAATAATAGCAAACGCATCACGAATGCGTGTTCTGAGTTTGATAAACTACTTTTTTAACATATACCCGTTCAAAACTCTAGAGAGGTTGAATCGGGTGATCTAGGATTCCAATTAGTAGGGCCTCTTCTTCCTATCCATTTTTCAAGAAATTTTTGGTTTAATTATGTCCGAACATTATGCTGAACATGGGCGGGACCACCATCAAGCTGCAGCCACATTTTATGTCTAATATCCAAAGGGATATACTCCTTTCTATCATTCCACCATTGTATAAAGAACTAATAGTAGTCTCACCTTATGGAAGTTTCATTGGAGCGAAATGACTACTACCAATAGATGGCGCTTGTGAATTTGGATAAGTTGATAGTCGCTTGCAGTCGCTTATTTTGAAGTGGGTGGAGTTGAGGATCCAGCTGAAATTTTTGCGGATGACAGGTCGATGGGTTTCTATTTTTAATTCTTAGATGAAATTTTATTCACTCGTGATTCATTGTTTGGACTATTTTCCAGGTAATGGGTTATATTGTGCGTTAGTGCTTTTACGGGTAGTAGTTATTGTGAATTAGTTGTGTTTATTTTTTATTACTGAATTATTTTACTGTTAATAAAGGACGAGTTCCCAACAAGAGTACATGATTTATGTAAAAAAATTTAAATTATAGTCTAAATAAGTTTTTGGAAAGTTTCAAAAATGTTTACAGAATTCAGTAAAAGTATACTGAAAAATTAAAATACTATAGCCATTAATAATTTTTTGAATTTTCAACTTTAACACCCTGCATTTCGAAAACGGTACCTAATTTTTTTTCTAAGCATATTTCGTTTAATCCCTTTATTTTTAATCGGAGAATCTTCAGTTGTACTATGTACCATTCTAATTGATATATGTTATGATAAATTAGTTAATCATTAATTATTGTTTTAAAATTAGAATTAAAAATTTGTGTAGGTATTTTTAGTCTAGTTAACAATTGCTTTTTGGGTCAAACTTTTTTCTCCGCCTCCGAAAAATATGAACGATATGTCATTCGATTCGAAATAGCGTGTAGATGATTTTTGAAAATATTCAAGAGCCGTTTGCCAAAATTGCAAAAGTTATAAACAATTAACAGAAAAAAATTGGGATTGGTTTTTTAAAAATATCTCAAAAACTAATTGACATTTTCCAGATTTGAAAAAAGATTCAAAAAGAGGAGGAAATTTCCTCAAAAAAAAGTGTTATATCCCAGAACTGTAGGACCAATATTTATAATTTTCCAAGAGGGTTGAAAATATGGCCGAAAACGGAGACTTTGGTTTACGTAAAGCTTCGCCAACTCTGGACGGTTAATGAATAAATATTATTTAAACTTATTAAATATATAAATTACGAATTGAAAAAATTAAAGCATCTACTGGATAGATGAGTGAACAAAAAACAAAAAAAAATTACTGCGATTTTTCTATTAATTACTTGCAAGTACGATAATTGTTTAATAACAAATCTGATATTTTTTTGTTTTTTGGACGGTTTTTTGAACGGTCTCGTAAGGGATTTCCGTTAGAAAAAAATTTAAAATAGATTTTTTTTTCACTTTGTTATTAACAATTATCTTAGGTTAAAAATTAAAAAGCTTCATTAATCATTGAAAAAAAATTCTTTTATGTATTACTAGTTTTACCATCAGAAGCCACATGAAAATGATTTATAAAATTTTTTATTTCCTATTATTTAAAAAATTGTTTTAAACAAATGCATTGTTTATAAGATAATTAATTTTTTTTTTTTGGAAACGTAATCTTTGATGCAAATTATGATTTTTTTAAAAAAAATCGTTTCTTAAAAAAAATGTTTATTGCTTAAAAACGGATTTGTTAATTAACAATTTTTTTACCACTTGTAATTATTATTAATAATAATTGGTCTTGCTCTTTGATAACTAAAAAAAAAGTTTTTATTTAAATTTTCATTTTTTTTTTTTTTAATTTGGTGTCATCGACATCAACTACTAAGGTTATTAGCCTTGTGTTCTGTGGTCATAATTTTAAAATTGTGAAAACAATTACAAGCACTTTTTTTTAATGAAACGCAGCTTTTAAATGCTATAGCAAATTAAAATTTTTTAACTTTTATTTTTTGTGCCATCCTAAAATGAACACCTTCTTTTTTAATCCCTATTTAAAATTCGGAATCACCTAAAAACCATACAAATATTTGAATTTTTTCTTTTTGATCTTATGTGCCATCTCTAGTCTCTGTTTTTGGCCACAAAAAATATTTATCTTATCCACTCAACATTTTTTTCACTAAATCTATACAGACTCTGGTATTCTTTGGCAAGACTTTCTTTTCTTTCGGGATAATATTTTGCAGACCTAATATTCATAAATACAGCCATTTTTGCCAAACTTTTAACCACCACTAAATTTTTAAATTACGTGCTTTAATTCACACCATTTTTAGATAATGCTAAAAACTGTAGCTTTTAGTAATTACTTTTTTAGTAAAAACTAATATTTATTTTTATTTACTGCTTGAAAAATGTATTTAAAGCTTGTACTAGATTTTTATTTACATTGGCCATTGATAAATTAGTCTAAAAATAGTAGATGTCGGTATAGAAAACCTTATAGAACTTTTAAAGTAAATTTTTTTCATATTTGTACCATAAAATTATCGCAATAATTAAATAAAACATTTTACTTTAATAAAACTTCATATTGCAAACAAACATTTTTTTTAATATTCTAATGATTCTGATAAAAGAGTTACATTTTGTAAGGAGCTGTCCAAAGTTCGTTAATTATTTATTTTGAAATCAAGAGTAATTAATTACTTTCAACACTATTACATTTTAAAAAACTGTCAAATAAATCGGCAATTATCAAAGAAATCTTTTTAAATAAAGTTTTTTTTTTTTCAAGATTTGAACTTAAAATTAAAAGAAAATTTTTAAAACATATACCTTTATATTAAGAGTTTTCTATGCTCAGTACGCAAATGTCTATTGTGGGGATCTGTAAATAAACGTCTACTTGACAATATTCGCATTTACCGAGGTGCATCAGCGAGAAATCTCTCAAGGCCAACGAGTTTTTGGCTCGTAGACATGTATGTATCTCTTTTTTTGAACGGCAAAAAACATCAGATCAGTTTGTACTTAGCTAGAAGTCAGACGGGTTTCAATAGAAACACGATGACAGTTCTTCTTTTATATATTACATCATTCTCTGAGCATAGATAATAAAATAATATTAAATAAAATAAAATGTGATCCCTAAGGCACTGTTAAGCCTATACCGTCAAATGGGGTGACATTGATAGCTTTTTTAAATAAATCGTGAATTACACTAAAACCGCACTTAGTTTTGCGTAAAAAAAATGTTATGTATTTACAACATGCCTAATAAAGATATCCAGTGTTTTAAAAAAATTCAAATAATTGTATACTTGCTTCAAAATAATAATTAGTTTATTCTCAAAGCCATACTCAAATTGGGGTGACTTTGATAGGCAGTGTATTTTTGCATTAAAACGAATGCTTCTGGTTAAAGAGTACAATGTAATCCATATTCCTTCACTCTCAATATATTTTTTTATCAATGTTATGTGCGCTTGGGGCGTCTTTGATAATCCATAAGTTTACATCAATTATCAAAGTCATCCCCTATCATTTGTCATAAGAATAGTATTTTAATAAACTATCTTCTTAAAAATGAAAATAAAACCAGTTGAAATCAAAAGGAAACTTTATTTTTTATAAAAATAACAAAACTCAAATTTGGCACTTTTTTTGGTTACAAGTGAAAATAATACAGTCATTAAACTTAACATAAATGCACAGAAAAGGTACAAAACCTAACTAAATAAAATTTAACGTTCAAAAACATCAACCGATTTCTAAAATACATATCTTGTTCCGCGGCCTCCACAAGTTTTTACTGGAGGTTCTAGAATGGCTATGATGTCCTCCAAGCTTAGGGTTAACGAGTCGTTAGGAACAATTTTAAAAGTTAGTTTTGTGGTGTCTAATGATTTTAACCCCAAGACATTGTAGTCATTCCCGTCTATTTTTCCTTAAAGTTTAACAACGTATCTATACTTGGTAGAATTTCTGTTTCCACACAACACTTTTACTAGAAGAAATGTACCACGTACAAGATTTTTAGGGTGAGTGGGTAAATAATCTACCTCATCAGCAACCTCGGAGTTTGCGTCTTTATGCTCATCGGATAGATCTTCCGAAATACTATTAATTTCTTCTTCACTTTCTTCTGATTCATTTGTTGGGCAAGCAATACTTTGTCCAGCTTCCTCAGTTAACCGCTTCTTTTTCTGTGACAAATTTCGAACAGGAGTGCTGTTGTAACGTTTTTCTTTCAAATAGGACACGAGATTATTATCAAAATCTGCCCCAAATTGATTACCATTATCTTCATAGTTTGGAATTTTACATATTATTTTATCAGGGTTCAGTGGGTAAATTCCCGTTGCTTCAAAACCAGACCTTAAATCGTGATTAATTGCCCGGGGTGAGTGAGTTCCCGAGGAATTAATTTTTTTTTAAATTAAGCTGCATAAGGTGGGGAAATATTTCTTTCTTTAAAGAAGATTGTTTTGGATTTTGCATTTTCCGCTCCAATAATACTGACCTCCATGCAGTCTTTAAGGGCCCGAAGAAGCTAATGTCAAGTGGTTGCATCAGGTGAGTTGAAAATAGAGTGAGTCACAAAAATGCAATGTTATTTTGGTGACACAAATCTAAAACTTCATCAGTAAAGGGTGACGACAAATTGTCGCCAATTAGAACCTTCTTTCCTGGCAAATTATTAGCGTGTGGTAAAAAAGTGCTCCTAAACTAATCAGTAAAGTAGCTGGCTTCAATCCAACCACTTTTCGTTCTGTTGTACCTGGATCCGGAACTGCAACAACGGTTCTCACAACAAGGATGTCCTTTGGGACCATTCTTGGCCCAACGGTCCCACATATGCTCCGATTTATAAATTACGTAGGGAAGTAGGAGAACACCTGAAGCTGACCCACAAAACATGATGGAAATTGCTGATTTTGAATGGTTTATAATATTTTCCACATATTTTTTACCTCTGCGATATAACCACTTCTTTCTCCCAGGATCGTCAGCCATGTTTGTTTTATCGTAATTGAACAAATTGGATGGAGGCACATTGTCAATGCTAATTTGCAAATTTTGAAAATATTGCCGAATTACTTCAGGAGAAACACTAGCACGCGCACGTTTTATATTAGCTGCTAGGCGCTGTGTCTTTTAATAAGTGAATAAACCCAGTCTCGACCAGGGATATTATTTTTAAAACGGGTAACCTGTCGTCCTTGTCTATCAAGAACGATTTTGTAACCATTTGAAGATCTTCTATACATAGCGAAAAACCCCAGTCACTTCAAGTTACTACAGACCGAATTATTGCATCTTCCTCTTGCTTGGTAAAAACAGGTTGCCTGCCATGTGACTTCACATGCAATTCTTTGTATTTGTGAAATAGGGTTCCGTAAGGAATCTTGCATTCCTTGGATGCTTTGTTAATGGACCAGTTTGCATCAACTATCTTTTCTAATGCTTTATCCACATCATTATCGCTGTAGTCCTTATAACTTCTGGACCCAACTTTGCGTTTATAGATACGGCCCATTGTTAGTTTTTGTACACTTTGTGAAAGAAGCTGACTTAAAATTAAAATTGGTCTAGATCAGAGCAAACGACGGAAAATCGCGAAAATGTTATTGTTTATAAACTATGGGGCAACTTTGATAACTATCAATTTCAACCCGAAAGTGTTGTCAAAGTGACCCCGCATGATGTATCCACTGATAATTTCTAAACAAATGCATTTTGTATCGAATTTCACATAAAGTGAGGTTAAGTATAAAGCACTTCATCGTAAATAACCGATATTGTAAAAACTTAGGAAATACTTTATAATTTTGGACAGTGTCAATTTACCGTCAGATTGAAGTGTTTTGATAGAATATTTACAAAAATAATATAGCAAGTACTTACCGGTACGCTAACACCACACAATAATGGCGGAACTTCACTCTTTCGACTGACGATCGCGCGGATGTCGACGGATTCTAATTGCGGGAGATTTAAATTTATTTATTAAAATATTACCCATTGTCAAAGTCCCCCCATAAAATCAATTTCACCCCCTTTGACAGTAGGTATTTTTAAATAAAAGTTTATTATAAGCGAGCCTTAGGGTCGTATTTATAATTTGTGTTTGGTTTAACTTTTAGTAAATTACAAATCCAATAATTAGTATTCTGGGACATCCTGCATTTATAAAACTTATTTTAAAATGTAGTCGCCATTGAGCTATATATTTTTATCAAAGGAATTTTTAACACATTTTGTAGTTAACCAACCAGGCGTCGTCCTGTTGAGAGTGAAGCACCCTGTATATGTAAGTACATTTTTTATTTGTAGGCCGGAGGTTGGCCTATTGACTGACACTAGTTGATTTACAGTTTAAATCATTAAAGTATGTGTTATACTGATTTTGTATTTTTGTTATTTATAGGTATAAATAAAAAATAAAAATTAAGTATATCAGATCCACCTTAAATTAAGATTACAGATACTCCACACACACACAAACAAGCTAAAGCTGATATGTATTTAAACTTTAAATTATACCTCTAATCTCGAAATTTGACCTATTTCAATGAGGTCATAATTCCTCAATAACCATCCTAACACAATTAAATGTTTCACTTCTTAACCCGAATTCTCGGAGCTTTAGTTACAGTTGTCGTTTGAGTTAAGGCTCAGGATCTATTCTCATGATATTACACAGGATAATTCAGTCCTTTCTATAACAGAATTCTAAGCATCCGTTCCGTCAACTTGAGCAATGATATTGTTATTGCGAATCTTATCTGAGGAATTGTTTCATTAGGAACGAAATTCTGAAATGGTATTTTCAAGCATGTGGCTGTAGGAATTTCATAAGTACTGTTACTTATAGTCTGTTTCGTTAAGGAAAAAGTCAGTTTCTGTTAAACTTCTGAATTTATATTCTCAAGGGTAATATATTAAGCGATATGATTATCGATAATTTTTTACAATGTCACGAACGTCAGTTCAAACGACGAAATTGCAAGGAGTTGTATGAATGAAAATAATTATTTATCACTAATACAATCATCAAATAATGTTAATAGAGATATTGGAAAGGATCACTACGTTAACTACGATCTAGGTTATTGTTTAAATAAGTAATGTACCGTTATATGGGGTGAATTCGGACAGTAGTGGAAAACTCAAACACAGTGTTTTTTGCAAATTTTTTCTTGTTGGTAGCGGTTATCAAATTTTCAAGTTAGTAGACAAATAGATGCGACCGATTATAGACATAGTTTATGTGAGTGAGGTATAAACGAGCTAATTTGACAGTAAGAATTTATTTTATGGCTTTTATGATTTGTTGATGTTTTACCTTTTTTCAAAACTGTGCTAAAAATTGAAAAATATATCTTTTTGGTATTTTACTCCATGTTTAAAAAGTTATATATAAACAACAATTTAGCATGTGTACATTGTGAAATTTGATTTTGGTTTTTGATGGAGAGTGTCAATTAAAACATTTTTTTCACAGGTGGGGTGAACTCGGACAGCCATGCCTCGTAGATATAGAAAGAAATTCGGTATTCAGTTTATGAACTAGTTGCCAATGAACTATATCAACAATTAGCGACAAGATAAGAAACGTACACAGTAAACAACAAAGAGGGCAGACAGCTCGATCGGCAGAAGATGAAAGATTTTTTTTAGAGGGGATCCAGAAATTTGGTGAATGGGGCTTTCCACGCAATCCGATATAAAAAGTCTCGTCAAGAACTATTTTGGATCGCAAATGAATCAGGATACCAAAATTCCAGGATAATATACCAGATTCTGATTGGTCTTATCAGTTTTTGGAAAGAAATGATCGCCTGACTGACTGGCACAAAGCATTAAGCGTGTCAGGGCAGACGTAAGTAAGGAAATTATTGTGGAATATTTTTTAAATTTAAGGGAGACGTTAGGTAGAGTGCCAGATCCAAACTTTGTGAATTATGACGAAACAAACATTAACGATGACCCAGGTGGTGTTAAGGTCTTGTGTCGAAACGGGTCAAAATGAGCTAAGAGAATAATGGATTCAAGTAAAAACAGCATTTCTATCATGATGACCATTTCTGCATCTGGCCAACTACTACCGTGTATAAGGCAACACACCTATATCCATCATGGGTGGAAGGAGAAGTAGACGGTGCTTTCTATAACCGTACAAAACGTGGCTAATTTGACGGACCGACTTTTAAAGACTGGTTTGAAAATATTGCATTGCCGTATTCAAATAAGTTCGAAGGACCAAAAGTAATTATAGTAGTTAATCTCTCCAGCCATGTTTCACTACACGTTCTTCAGGAATGCGAAAGATACAATATAAAAATCATTTTGTTTCCACCCAATTCCACGCATATTCTACAAGCCCTAGACGTTTTTATTTTACTTTATATATAATTATATTTTTATGTTTTATATTTTTATGTTTTATATTTTATAAACCCAAATTATTTTCCCTGTGATCGATCGCGACCACCTTTTTGCTGTCCCGCAAAACTCTTATGACCCCCTAAAAAAAACCGACTAGGTTCGATTTCGCAAGACTTCCAAAATCCTAGAGTCACCACAAAGTTCATTAGTTTTTAACTTGTTTTGAAACTATGAAATGCATTCTCTACGATTTAAAAGTATTTCGAAATCGACCTACTATTCAGAAATAATTTAACATAGAGGATGTTAAATTATTTACTGAGCCGAATGAAAATAATTTAATTTAATTTAAGGAATAATTGTGACAGTATTTTTAATCACAAAAACAATAAAATGTATAAACTTCCACTAAAATTTTAAAATAACTACAAATACAATAAGCCACAACCACAACCGAAACAGAAATCCGGGAAAACTAATGACAAATGGCATACTACCAAGGCTGATATCAAATTTGGATATATTTGGCTTATCTTATTTTTCATATAGGGAGATCGGGCAAGCAACAATACCGTGATATGCTAATTGCGTTAGGTATTATTTGACATCTACGCATGCGCAGATCACAATATTTACCAAATTACCCTATTACCGATATTTCAAAACGCTAATTTCGTTTGTAAAAAGGATTTATGAAATATAAGGGAAGCCGAAAGTATTCGAATTTAATATTATCCATAATATGGTGGTATGCCGTTTGTCATTTGTCATTTAAGGTGATTTTTTGGTTTTTTGTTTTGGTTTGGCCTCGCTTGTGTTTGTTTATATTCGTAGTAATTTTATAATTTTAGTGGCAATTTAAACATTTTATTTTTTCTATGGTTGTTACTTTTAAATTCATTACCGAAAGAGACAGAATATTGCTGGATTATTTTTAGAAATGTCTTATGGTAATTTATTATTTTATTTAGATTTATTTAAACCATGCAGTTCCTTATCATTTCCCAAAATATTATTTAGTATAATGAACACAATATCATATTCATTCGTCTCTGCCAATATTATTAATTCCAAATGTTGTTCCACATTAAAAAAAAATAATAATAATCCACTTGAATCTATAAATCTTAACTACTATTGCCACAATCTAAAGAAATTAAAATAAAATAATAGGAACAAAAAAACAAAAGTGTCAAGTCAATACTGTTAAAACAGTGGTAAAAATCAACATACCCGAATATAAAGTTAAACCTAAAAGAAATTAAGTCTGCCAGAACTCTCTTTAAAATCACGTTTGCGAGCATTCGATATTTTGAAAATAACGTAGTTGGTAATTAGCGTAAGACCCTATTGGTGCTTGCCCGATTTCTCTTCTTCTACAAACTTACGGAATAGCGTTTTGCGTTAAAGGTAATTCGTTAAATATTTTAATATGTGCATGCGTAGATGTCAAATAATACCACACACAATTAACGTTTCATGCTATTGGTGCTTGTCCGATCTTTTTAATTCTCTTCCCAGTTAGCACAAAAACATCCCATCTACGTTAATAAGCTGCAATTTTAGGCTCTTTAAGCTCGTATGCGATGTACTTTTAATGTTACCCTAATATCCATGCAACCTCCGAATGTCCGCAATGGCAAGACTTTTATAGCACATCTCGTAAAAGTTATAAAGGGAAGTTCTGAAAACATCACACTAGCACTTTTACGGTACTTGCCCCTAAAGTTGCTCTAAAACTTTCTATAGATGTTATAATATAAATCCATTATACAGCATTATACAGTGTGTCCACGAATGGACTTAACAATACTTGTAAAAATATTTATTTTAAATTTAAAAGTACTTCTTCATAATTTCTTTTGCTTGTTAAATAAAAACGATTAACGTTGGGAAATTATAAAAAATACCTTTTTTGAAAAATATAAAATAAATATCTTTACAAGTATAGTTATGTCCATCCTTGGATACACTATATTCAAAATAGTATATTGAGGATACAGTAAAATCTAAGGAAAACAAAATAAAAAAATTGTATAAATTTATTATTAAAAAGCTTTCGAAATCAAGTATCAATATCATACCAGTAGAGGTAGGTATTAATAATACAGGTAACGCAATTACATATGTGTGATACCATAAGGTAGCTATAAAACACTGACAAATTGGACAAAAGTAGGTATAAAGGGTATATAAGGAATATCTCACTAGAAACGAAAACATTGAACGCTTGCACGAAAGAGTACAATAAGATACCTATATTGCAAAGGTTCACTAGTAGCTAAAATGGTAAACGATTGTAGAAAAGTAGTAAAAAGTGTATTTATATAAGGTATATTTCAAAGGTCACTAGATTTTTATTAAGATGGCAGTTGTATGATGCTAAAAAAATATATTTGCCTATAACTGGTAATAATCATAGTTTTAATACGATATAACTTGATTAAACTGAATATCGATAAATGTAAAGTCATAAGGTTTAATAAAACAGCTAATATTAATATGCATGATTATGTCATTGCAGGTTCTGAACTAAGTGTTGAGCAAACTATAAATGATCTTGGTGTTACTTTTAACAGGGGCCTATCGCTTATTCCTCATTTTATTAGATTCCTTGTTCCTGCCAGACTTACTGGGCAGATTAAACTATTTTATGTAAATACTCATAGAACTAACTATGGACAGAATTTATTTGTAGACCGACTGATGTCCATCTGTATCTGTAACGTGTTGAGGGTGGGTTACCCTCACGGCACTTAGGCCTCATTAGGCCCATTGTGCATCCCCCTAAAATGATAGGCACCTCCTAGCTCGTGAGCCAGACTACAGATTTTATGTAGTTGACAACGTCGCCAAGAGGTGCTTCTCTTATATCGGCCGGTGTTAGCCGATACTCGCCGAACACAAATCTTCTAATAAATGAGAGCGTCGGGCAATCGTAAAGTATATGCTCGATGGTCTCATCTTCTTGTTCGCACCCTCTGTAGAGTGCGGATTCTGACAGCCCCATGACAAGGAGATGCTTTCGTACTTGGCAATGACCAGTCAGAATGCCTGTGACTAGGCGTTGATTCTGTCTAGTCATAGTCAAGTATTTGTTTGCTGCAGTGTTGTCAGGATAACTTAAGAGCTCCCTGGCAACTCTGCAGTTTCTTGTTTCATCCTATCTTTCCTTGAATATCACAAGGGAATGTTCTTTGATTAGGTATGTCACTACCGATTTTGTCAGGCCAATAGAAGGGCAAGGTCCAAAAAGTATTTGGATAGCTGCTTTATTGGCTAGTGAATCAGCAAGACGGTTACCTTTCGATGTGGCATGACCTTTGATCCATCTTAAGGTGATCACATTGTTGATGTATACTTCGGCCAAAGCTTCGTGACATTCTAGTACTAACCCTGAGTAAATTCGTGGTATGTTTAGGGTGAGTAGTGCTTGTCTGCTATCTGTATAGATGAGCATGTTCCTTCCAGTGATATTGTTTCTGGTTATTTCTTTTGCTGCTATGAGAATACCCGTTAGCTCTGTTTGAACTACACTGGCATTATTGCTCACAGCCCATTTTATGTTTAGGTTTAAGAATCTGGAGTATATTCCACATCCTAAGCCTTGTTTTGTTTTAGAACCTTCGGTGTAGATATGAATCGTACCTGCCACTTTCGGCTCTTCTATTTGTTCTATTATAACTTTATATGGCTTATGGAAGATATATCTCGGTGAGATAGAGTCCATGTTAGCTTGAAGCAGTGGTAGCGTGTTGAGCGCCTCCTGCTAAAAGCGACGTCTCGCCTCACAATATCCTACATCAGGTTCTATTCCAACCGTGCGGAGGCGTGTCATTGTCGTCAGAGCAACCTCCTTAATGTAAATATCAAGGGGGGTCCGACTGAGAATGACTTTCATGGCCCTGGTCGGTGTTGTTTTCATGGCTCCTGTTATGTTGAGACATGCTGTTCTTTGAATTTGTTCTAGTTTACGGATAGCTGTTAATTTTTAGGTTTTCGGTACCCAGACAACTGCATCGTATGTTAGCATAGGTCTTATGATAGCCGTGTTAGTCCAGACGACTCTGGGGGAGAAACCCCAGATGCGCCCCACGGTTTGGCGGCATTGTTCATAAGCAATGTATGCTCTTTTAACTCTGTTTTCTAAATGCGAGTTTCATGTTTACTTGCTGTCAAAGGTGAGACCAAGGTACCTCATTTCTGTTGCAAAGTGTAGTTTTGTGTTTAGGAGTTCTGTCTTCTTAGGATTGATAGACAGTAAATGGTCCTTGCACTACTGTTCGTAAATTTTTAGAGCTACTTGCAATCGTTCGCAGAGTATGTTCTTAAAATTCACTGTTTGCAGAATGACCAGGTCATCTGCATATGCTATTGTGTAGTGACTGTCCTTATTTAGGCGGCTGATGAGGGTGTCGAGGACCATATTCCACAGTAGAAGTGATAGCACCCCTCCCTGTGGACATCCTCTCGCAACCAAGCCTCTTATATTCACATCTTCTTCTCTTATGTTTACTGCTCGCTTTGAGAGCATGTTATGTATCCACCCACTAACCATTTGTGGAACATTCCTGTTGGTTAGTGAGTGTATTATCTTTGGGAAGGTGGTTTTATCAAAAGCATCTTCTATGTTTATGAAAACACCCAAGGCGGGATCCTTATTGTCCAGGGATCTTTCTATACGGCCAGCTCCTAGATGAAGGGCTGAATCAGTAGATCTGCCTGGGGTGTATGCATGTTGGTTTGGATGTAATGGTGTTGTTGTAATCACCGTATCCCTTATGTACCTTTCGCATAGCCTTTACAATGTCTTCATGGAAAAGATGTCATCCTTCCAGGTTTGGGTATAAATACCACTTTTACCTCTCTCCATTTTTTGGGGATATACCTTAAAGCCAACGAGGATCTAAATATACCCACCAGGTAGGGTGTGAGTTCTTCCACACCCCACTGAAGTAGGGCTGGATAGATACCGTCAGGCCCTGGCGATTTAAATGGAGAGAAGCTGGATATTGCCCATCTAATTTTTTCATCGTCTACGATGTGTTTGGCAGTTTGCCAATCATAGGCAGATGGATTGTATTCTTCCTCTGCCCAGTCCGCCACGTGTGTGATGACCGAGTCAGGGGAGTGTGTTGACAGCAGAAGTTTGATTCTATCTTCGAGGTTGGCAGTTTTCGTGCCCATCCTCTTTGATTAGTGCACCAATGCTTTGATGTGGATCTTTTGAGAGAGCTTTTTGAAGCCTCGCTGCCTGCGGGAAATCTACTATTTCTTCTCAGTAGGATCTGCATGCATCTCTCTGTTTTTGTCTGACGATTTTTAGGTATTCTTTGAGGTGAGATTTATAAGTATCCCAGTCCTCCAGTTTTGTGTTTCTTGCCTTATTGAAAGATTTCCTAGCGATCTTCCTAAGGTGATCCAACTCGTGACACCACCATACGGTAGTCGTCTGATCGTGTTGAACCAGCCTCAGAGGACAGGATTTCTTATAGGCATTGTTTATTGTGCTTTGGATAGTGTTCGTGTACTTTTCCAAAGCAGTATTATTGTTTGGTGTTTCGGCCTCCATCACTCTCAGAGCCTCTTGGAGAAGGTGGGCATAGATTGCGCTGTCCGTCTTCCTAGGGCTCCGAGATAGCTTAAAGGTCGGCAACATCAAGTTTATTTTGAATGTTAACCAGCGGTGGTCTGACATTGAAATGTTATCAGACACTTGCCAGTTTAGAATTGATTTATAGACAGCGGATGTGGATAAAGTGATATCTATTAGTATTTGACTGCGAGAGTTTAAAAATGTTGGTGTGGTACCTTTATTTAAAATACAAAGATTTTTGGTAATTATATAATCATAAAGTGACACCTCTAGCGTTGTTATCCTTACTGCCCCAACTGAAGTGATGAGCGTTTGAGTCGCAACCTATTACCAGCTCAAACTTCTGTTTCAGGCAGTATTTAATCAGATCCTCCATCTCTTTGCTGGGTGGTGGCGTGGTTGCGTCGGAGGGGAGGTATGCAGATGCCAGGATTAACGTTCTTTTTTCCCTTTTGATGGCGTATTCCATCCTAACTGATGTCCAATTACAATAAGTATTTTTCAAATTATGACATTTTAGTAAGTTTGATTTAAGCGTCGACTTTCATTACACTATTAACTTCACTTTTACACTATGACAATTTTATTAATTTCTTTTTTATTTTGATTGATATTTTAAATGTACCATTTAGAACTTTTTGTATCTGTAGCGTACTGTAAACAAATAGATAGATAAATAAATAAATAAATAACTAAGTGAACTTAATTATATAGTTTCTTCCTTAAAAATAATTTTGTAGATAATAAATTTACTTGTTTATTATTAAAGAAAATAATATGTATAAATAAAATGAAAAATATGCTCGTTTAAATCGTTGCACCTATTTTTAGTTGATTTTTATTTACTTTGTTTTTTAAATAAATAATAACTGCACCTATTTTTAGTTGAGTTTTACTTACTTTGTTTTACTAAATAAATAATAACCTTTATTTTTACAAATATGATACTTAATAATGGATATTCAACTTTTACAGAACAATGTTTTTAGCATGTTATTCTGCTATGAATGAAAAAGAAATAATTTCAGATGTTATACAGTGAGCACCATAAGTCTTACCCCCCTATCTAACTCGTTACTGGAGTCTTGTTGGGAAAATCGCCAAGACACGTCTATTTTATTTCTACATGAGCACTTCTATACTGCCGTCATGGCAAGAAAGGTTTTATCTGCAAAATTAGCATTTTTTTTTAATTTATGTGCATTTGTCTACATTTTATCATTCTTGATACTGAAACGGAATGTCTTATTTGCAGGTACTAAAATGTTAAAAAGTTACACAAAAAAGGTTTAAAAGATAAATATATCTGCTAAAAATAGTTAAAAACTCGATTATTTCAAAACAACAAATTTTCAAATAGGACCTCTTTGTCTAGGATGGCAGTATATAACTTCTCTGTATTTATATTTTTATAGTAGCATAGGAGTAGGGCTATGAGTATTGGTTAAAGATATCGATACCGGTATCATGTGAGATATTTTGTGGTACAGGCATCCATACTGTTCGATATTATGTTAAAGATGTCGATATTTATAAGTATCGAGTAACAAAGTATCGAACAAGTAAAAGATTTTTTTTAAATGGCTGACAACCTCCATTCAACAGGATGAAGTGGGGAACTTAACTAAAAACAAGTGTGCATCAGTAAAGTATATTCTGTAGTTGACACCTTTTCTTTCTCTACTGGTACTCTACCTGGTACAAGTTATAGTGTCAATAACTGGCAATTTACCTTATAATTAAATAACAAAAAAACAGTGGTAACGCTTAATCATATTACCAAGTTTCACCACATGCGAAAACTAAAATATTTTGGTACAAATATTTGAACAAACCTTATTATTCCTGACCACACACATAGCGATACGATACTTGCTTCTAAGTATGGATATGGCAATAGTATTGGTAATTCAGTATCAGTGCCTAAATATCGATACTTACATTGTTTAATATCGTGTTACACTCCGTTTTTATTTTTAAGTATTATTTACTATTAAATTTAGTTATTAATTTTGAACCTTACCTCGTATGATATATTATCCTTATTTTGTGTTAATTAGTGCACTTCTTTATTTGTAACATTTTCTTTTATATTATTCTCCTTTAAATACATTAATATATTACATATAATTTAATATAAATCCATAATTAATTGGTTTGTTTATTTTTGTAATCATGCCTATGTTCTAATTACTACCAGTTGTCAAATTTATTATGAGATTAATAAGTTCTATGGCATTGTCTTTTGCAGTCGGTGCGCTCTGTTCCGAATTGCTCGGTGAGTCCCTCGGGTAGCAGCAGGGGCTGGTAACTCAAATGGAAAAACATGAGGAAGGTAATTTAGTACCACTCCAATTAACGGGAAACCGCTCGTATCGAAATGTCATGTCAGCTTGTCAAAACTTCAAACTTAGAATGGCTATTGCATTTGAAGGTGTATTGTGTATTGAATTTTGATTCATCTAGAATCTAGATTTATTTTTCAACACCTTCCAATTTTAAGCATATTTTTAAAAGATGGGAAGATGGCTTTCAGCAACAAACAATAAAACACTCCCAGATATTGGTAGTGATGCAATTTATACCACATTAAATATGCAGTCGTCATATTAAGGATAACCAAATACAGTTCATCAAATTTCTAGAGGTGTTCGACGCCCAGACAGAGAACGCGCTACGTGTGACTAAGATAGCTATTGTACAGTCTGCTAAACAAGTTATTTTAAATAGTTTTTAATATTTTTAGGTAATTAAATTTTAAAAGTGTGGAATAGTTTAGGGATTAAATTGGTCTGATTGGGACTTTCTTAGAACGTTTTTATAAGCAGCTAAAGATAGTATGTAGAATTGAAAATAATTATTATGCCATAAAAGGTGTTTTGGAATTCCTTCAACCTTTTGAAATTGAGTCAGAAAATATAAATTTTATAGGATAGCGGAAAATACCTATAATTTTTTTGTAGGCCTTTGTAAATCGTAGAAATAGTTTATATTTTATTTCTACCTTATTAAGGAAAATGGTACCTATTTTTACAAACGGTTTTTTCTGAAACATTACCAAAATTTTCGAAATTTTGTTTTTCTACAAAATAATAAACTATACTATTTAGAAAAAAATTTATTTCTCTTATAATTTTATAAAAAATAACAGGGGAATATTTACATTTCTTGATCTATTAAACAAAACGATAAATTATCTCGACGAATGACACCATGTTTTAGTAGCTAGCTTTACATTTTTGTTGGTGGTTTCATGGGTTTCATATCAATTTTTTGTAATTGTAGTTTACACGTACATATACCTCTTAACACTTGTTTGCTTTATTAAAAAAGTGTGTTGTTGTGATTTACGTCGAAATAAGTCAAAAACAACTTGAAACCCCATATAAAATCAAAAAGGAGAAACGGAAAAAAATTGAGCCTGTAAATGAACACAACTCAGCAACAAAAATAGCTATCTAATAATAAAAAAATAAAATTTGATTCTTGTGCAGCTTCATCTATATCAATAACTGTTTTTGGTTTTTTAATGGTTTTTCTTGGTGATGAAAATTCCGATATCTCACGGTTATCGATTCTTTTTTTCTCTCCAGAAATGCGGACGACAGTGTTTTTAGATACTCCTGTGGCTGCAGCAACACGATCATTTACATTTTTAAATGGTATTGAAGGTGAATTAAAGTTTCCTTCTCTTCTCATAAACTCTATAACATTGGCTATTATTTCGCGAGATTGACTGTTAATCACGCGGCCTCTTAATTTGCTATTAAACTCCATACTTAGGTTCTATTAAACTGTAATGAGCAAAAAACACAAACGAAAATAAAAGAAATGTTTTAGCGAAATTTACATCTGACATTTACGTCTGAATGAAAAAGTGAAATACTTGATGCGCAGAGTGTACTTTAATTGCGTAAATCCGTCGGGATGCCTGTCAGTAGTGCTTTCTCTGTCTAGCCGTCGAAAGCCTCTAGAAATTTGATGAACTGTAATTTGTAATAAGCGTCTTAAGAAAAATGCACCATCACTGTTTGACACTAAGTATAAGTAATATTTGCAAACTTGTTCTTGATTCAGTGTTAAAATAATTGGTTTGTTATTTAAATTTCTTTTTGTTTTTAGTTTTTAAATGATCATTGTTGTAAAGAAAATGTTGGCCCTCCAAAATACCCTGTCGATCGATGAAATATTTGAGCCTCAGCCATCAATATCAAAAATTGATTCAATGCCATTGACATCAAATAAGAAAACACCCTAAAATCCTTAAGGGTCCAAACGTGTGTAAGTTTAATTTATGCTCAAAAGTTAAATTTATTTATCACAGTGCCCACATGATGAATAAAAATTTGATAACTACAAGTGCTGTATAAATGAATCAAGAAACAATTATCGGATGAAGAAATGCTCCTCAACCTAACTAGTCAACTCAATAACCGTATGGCAAATTTTATCCACACTCAAATTTGCCTCAATAGTAAAAAAGAATGATGCTTCAACTTCAATTTTTTCAAACCTATTTGTCACTCCATGTCGCAAAACTTTTATAAAGCTCTTGAGCACTTATATAGCTGATTTTGTTACAGAAAACATTTTTGATAGGATTGTTTTATAAATATTTAATTATTTAAATGGTGTAAATGCATATTTGTTTGAGTATTTCCATGTTTAAATACACAAATTATATAATGCGGCGTTAATTTACTGTAATAAAAAAAAATTAAATAAATTGCATTTTATTTCAAGTTTGAAATTATTGCAAAAATATAATGAAGTAAAATCAAATAAAGATATAAGTTGGCAAAATATTTGACTAGTTTCAAATCACAAAACAGTCAGTATGGTTGTTTATGATTTGAAACTAGTCAAATATTTTGCCAATTTATTTTTTTTTTTGTTTGATTTTCTTCATATTTTTGCGCGACTAGCAGAAAGTTAAATTTCAAAAAGCCCGCGCTAAGCGGCCATATTGAATTTTAGTACCACTCCAATTTGATAGATGGCAGCACGTCGACTCAGAATATTACCATTGAGTTTCATATCTATTCACTTTACCTAATCTATGGGTAGCAGGCGACAACTGTGGTCTTGGTTTGAGTGGTTCTACTCCGATTCGCTTACAGCCAATGTCGAATGGGATTACCTTTTTTTTATTGATTAGGGTTTTGTTTTGGTAATATTAGATTCTAATAAGTGAATATTATATTATTACTGTCATTAGGGTTATTTTAAAATTGTAATTAGTAATTTTAATTAGTATTATTTACTGTGCACTTGTCAAGGTACAGTGAGCTGAATAGGTCTACATTAAAAGGCCATTATTTTTGGGTACGAAGAGGGATTTCGATTTGAATTTACGAAAATTCGCTCTCTCCTATTGAATGTGTCTTACTGAGAGGTTGTTTGTTGAGCCTTAAGTTTTTTTTATAATTTTATCACCGTTAGTAGTGGATTTGGGCCGCAACCTTATTAATAGTTTCCAATTCATTTTGTTGGTTTTATTTCTACTGGTTTAGTAATAAAGAACCAGTTTGGTATTATTTTTGTGGAGGAAACTACTACATTTAGGAGAATTGTCCAGTACCGGTCAAGTTAAACCTTTATGACGACACGTTGCATCAACG
This sequence comes from Psylliodes chrysocephalus, assembly GCA_927349885.1. Lineage (NCBI taxonomy): Eukaryota > Metazoa > Arthropoda > Insecta > Coleoptera > Chrysomelidae > Psylliodes > Psylliodes chrysocephalus. The sequence continues at coordinate 27,391,737 of OV651816.1, forward strand.
CGGGGAAGCGGCTGCCATTAGTGGAAAACCATGAGGGTATTTCTGGAGCAGCATTGTGGGTCCTGGTCCTTTCATTATTTATGTCTTGTGAAAGCGCAGAGATAATTTCGAGCCGGTATCCTCATTTCTTTTGCCCCGCCGAGATCTCTGATATCCTGCAGTCCCAGTACCAGGGCAAAAATTGGAAACTTCTATTTTTGGGGTATCCTGTTACCAGGAACAACATAAAAGATAAGTGGTTTAATTTATCTAATAATTTTTTATATCAAAGTGTACCTACCAACAGTTTTTCCAGTGCTACTGTGGGTTGGTTGGGTAGCGACGTGTCCCCAATATTGTCGAGTGTTCGGGTGGGAAACTTCTGCGGGGTTTATTTCATGTTTAAACTTTTTTTATTATTAAAGGGGCTGTTTCTTAGCTGTTTCTTACCTTTTCATCTATTTATTATAGTGATATTTTCTTTTATTTGTGTTTAAATCATTTAGGGATGGTTTAGGAATATTCACTAAATATTACCCTTCATCGATTAAGTATTAAAAATTAAATCTTTTAAGATTAGTTATTTCTTTGGTAAATTACTGCATTCTATTTCCATTCATATGTGATTAATTGAACCATTTTCTTTTCAGTTTAGTTATAAGAATTTTAAGTGCACTGTGTAAGTGTCACTTAGTAGGTACTGATGTGCCAGTGTATTTCTAGTTTTAAGTTATGAACTTTTGTTTTGAAACACATAATAAAAGTTTGTTTTTGCAGATAGCACTATTTTGAAAGGTCACCCCCTTTGTTCGAACAAATGGAGCCCTGATGATGTATTTGTAGAAATATATATACATTAATAAATCTTCTAATTAACAATAACCAGAGCTTTTCATTTAAATGAGATAATAAGGCAGTTTGGTCCAGTTTGTCAGCGCTGGACCTTTTAAGTTGAGTTTATTTAATTCTTTTCAAAGTAAATCACTTGTTCACTATAGTTCGAGGTAGTTTTGGTCTAAGATAAGTACTATACCCCACTAAATAATAATAGCAAATTAATAATGATTAGAGTTAATAGTTATCTATCCTCACAATAACGAGGGGTCTAGTGATTTTGGATCAGCCCATATAAATTCACTGGCGCGGTATAAATTTCAGAACCCCAGCTCCTGAGCTAGCAGGTGTGTTCCCAAGGCGTACTAAGGGCGATAGATAGCTTTCTTATTAATTTATTGTTAATTACAGAACGCCGGTAACAATCGTTAATTCTATAGTACTGAGACATCAATTAAATCCCTATAATCGTGTAAAATATAGGTAGTCATTTAAATCTACTCGTTTACAACGATTTATTTTTTATTGTAGTTGGAAACTGAAATATTGCAAATTAAAACAACAGACAATAAATTAGAAAATATGTTTCTATTTTATTGAAAAGAAGAAAAGAACTTACCAAACTTATTCAAACGTATAGTTAACAATTTCTTTAAAATCCCAAATACATACAAGAAAAAGTGACAAGTGACATTTTTTATGTTTTGTTGGTTATGACAAACGAATGGGTACGTTCGAAACCAAGATGATGTTTGTAGTAGGTCTCGTGGATACTTTTTTAGCAAGTTACTTTATTACGTTGTGTTATTATAACAGGCAGGTTAAATACATAAGTAACAAATAGATGTTTCGCGAGGTTTTGATTTCCCTCAAAAACTTCTCATGAACGTTGCAATTACGTTGTATGGTAATGTTATTACGTTTTCTTAAAACAACATCTCCAAAAGGCTTGGCAACGTTATGTGCTAGCTGGGTTTTATTCAAAACATGTTTATCAAATCAAACTGTATCTGAAAAAACTGAATCTTGCGAAACGTCAATGTGAAGATAGTCAAAAAATTGACGAAAAATGGGCAAAAATCGTTTTGTTTATTCAAATATACATTCAATTGCGGCTTTTCTGTAAGGGCTGTAGAGTTACAGCTCGCCAGTACAAGGGGAAGCAAATTTATATAAATATATTTTCAAAATGTATTATGTTACCTACCCATAATATTTTTAATAAAAAAATCTAATGTGTCTATCACATAACTTTCCTGTCTTAACTGAAATTATTAGAAGCTTTTGCCGGCACAAAATATTTTATTACCCCTGTAAATATTCAGAGGATGAAATATATACAAACTTTTTCCATAAACATCTTACTCGAAGCTTTCTTTTAATATATTATTCACTGCCAACGAAAACACTAAAAAATTAAAATTTTACGCATTTCTCTAAGTGTTTCCATTACGGTTCATTTTAGAGAAATCATGTAAAGAATAAAAATTAGAAAGAATGATATCGCAAACAACTAATTTATAAGTTTTTCTTATAAATGCCAAGTTTCCAATATTTGTCAAATTTTTCGAATATAGACCATTTTAAGGAATTCATGCAAAGAATAAAAATTAAAAAGAATGACAAATTTTATTTGACAATTTTTTTCGAAAATCGTAAATAATAAATATATTTATTAAAGTAGAAAATTACCCTTATTGTGATTAATACAGTATTTTAGGCACTTTAGGAAAAAAAAAACTCAAAAAGAAATAATGAAAATTTTAAAAACTACTAACAAAGTGTAGACTTATGTTTTAATTTGTAATTTATTTTAGGTGATATGGTAGGAAGTAAAAGTGACACTGTTTATTGTACTTTTAGTCCCTAGAGATTTGAAGTAATTTTTTAATGCTAGGGAGTAAACGTGCCATTTTGGTTATTGGATAAAAAATATTTTACGTTCAGAGCAACAATTGCTTAATAACCTTACAGAAAATTCTTATAATATCGTTAACTGGGTAAATACCTATTAATGTATTATCAGAAGGTACACTGATATAGCATCTAATACAGTTTCACGAGAAATTAAAACTGATTCATCAACTCAAACTGAACTTCATTTCAAAACAAGTTACAAACATAACGAATGGATTTAAGTGAATTTTAGACTAATAAAAAGATCTAAATATCAAAAATTCATACAATAAGCCATTCCAGTTAGCTAAAAATAAGAAGAAGAATTTACTGAATTTGGTTCCGCTGTTTCATAAAAACTATTAGGACCGTATTTTACGTTAGGGGTAAACATCGATGTACTTTTCTACGTGATGCGTTTTGTTATTAAAGTAATATCTCTAGTTTTTCTGTTTTATTCGCCTGCCCTATGCGATTGATCCAATATTGACTGATATAGTAGAATAAGTAATTTACATTATAATCATAAATATTTTCTATTATGTTGTTTTCTTACGTTATCTCACGATTTTTTGTTATTTTGGAGTAACACAATTAGTATTTTTAATTAATAAGTTCAATAAATAAAAAAGGCAGGAATGTAATTTAGATTTATTTTTTCACCATTACATAGGCATAACTTCAAAATTCACCTATATTATCAAACACGCCTTATAGTGTTTATCCGATATTGCCTGTTTTTAAAATAATGATAATTATGTAGAAATTGGCTCTTTGGGACAAATATTTTCAAAAACATCTTATCATTTTTCGCCTCTCCTGTAAAATTCAGCGATTTGTATCTACGTCGATATTCCACCGGAACGGCAATATAATAGTAGGTATTATAGGTAGGTATTATAATATAGTTTGTAATTGGTTGCCGATGGTATTTATTTTTTACTGTATGTTAAAGTGGTATTAGAAATTGTCCAAAACATATTCAAATAATAATAAATTATAGCTGGTGAAATTCTAATTGCTGTTTAACAAACAATATATTTTCTATTAACCAGTAATCATTTAAAATTCAAGTATTTTGTGAATTCTCATAGAAATTACTAACTCTATTTATAGGGAACGCTTAACTCAACTAAAAGTTTTATTGAGGTACTTTTGCATATAAAATGAGGACAAATTTAAAAAACAAATAAGAAAATGTATTTGAGTTTTGAAATTCCCTGTACAAATTTGTTTAGATTGAAAAACTATTGCATCGGCATAAAATGTTGACTAACATCAAAAAAATTTTAGTGCACAAAAGTAGTTTTCTGATTGTTTCTTTTGTATAATCCCATACTAGGTATTTGGTATTGTTATAATAGGGAAAGCGCGAGAAATTCAAATAGGGTGTAACAACCAACTAGCCTAAAGACCACAGTGTATCAACTCTTAAGATGCCGTTACACGGCGCGTGGAGTGCCGTGCCGATGCGCGTTTGGGCGATCGCGATCACACGGCATGTGGATTGACATGCTTCGCGCCGCGCAGGTCGCTGATCTTCATTTGAATATGTCCCCTTTTCGACTTTTCGTTTGAAGTGTGCCAATTTTACCGACAATGGACGGGACATGACACGCCGCGCGTAGATCGGCACGCCTGACCATTCTCAAGGCGCGTGGAACGACAGTTCACACTCCAGGCGCGGCACTTTACCGTCAAGATCAATGAGTCTAAAGGCTTTGGCACACAGAACGCGGTCTGTCGCGACAGGCAGCGATCTTGGACCGCAGCGGGAAAACGGCCATCTTGTGTCACACATAAATGCATTTTGACAGTCACACTGATAGCAGTCTCTCGCCAATTTAGACCGCGGCGGCAAGGGATACACTTGTACAAATTTACAGATTTTGGAGCGTTCTCTTAATACAATATGCCGGAAAATAAAGAAAATGTCATGGAAAAAGTGAGAAATTATGTGTTCCTAGACGCATGTGTATTATAAGAATGTATTGAAGAAAGCTAAAGCTTGGAACGAGATTGCAGAAAACCTATGCATAACGGGTAAGTACATATAATTCATATATAAGTAATCATTTACATACAAAATATGGTTCACAATGCACTAAAATAATCGGAAAAATATTCTTGTACTTCAAACGCAGCAGTATTCGTTCTTCTGTTTGTCGGTCTTGTATCTGATAATGCTTTTATAGGCTCAAGTTGTTCTTCTGTTTCCATGACTGTACCTTGTCTTGTCCAGTCAGAAAATTCAGCATCTGTTTCTATGGATCTTAGGAAAACTCGCCACTTCATAGCCAATATGCCGAACGCATTTTCGACTATACGACGCGCTTTTCTGAGGTGACGATTAAATTGTTTCTTTCTGCATTATTAATAATTCCAGCTTTTGGGTAAGGTCTTATTTAATAAGTTTGCAGTGCAAATCCTTTGTTGCCTACGAATATATGAGGTACTGGGACGTTTCTTCCTGGAAGTGGTTTTGGCCGTAGAATAGTCTTACCCTCAATAAACTCTTGGTAGAAAGCTCAATTTTGAAAGATGGCACGGTCGCTGTGCCGACCATAATTGCCAATATCAACTACCAAAAATTTGCAATTTGGATCGACTATCGCAAGTAAAACGATGAAAAAATAATTTTTGTAACCTTTTCTTTTCCTTTTGCTGTACAGCAAAGAGAAGAAGAATTTGTTTCTCGTCAGAGCAAGACATTGCGAGCACAAATAGACAACGTAACTTTTCTAATTTAACGGGAAAAAAGCTCGAAAATTTCGCTGCCTGTGTCGCATCATTGTTTCACTGCTGCGAAGATCGCGCGATCACTGCCCCCCGCGTTAGACCGCGTTTTGTGAGCCAAAGCCTTTAAGTTTTAAACCGCAGCCGCTAAGAGGTCGCTGTCGTCGCCGTTATAGGACATGTTTGTGCACCTTTGCCAACAACGAGGGTTTTACCCGATTTTTGAGTATTCTTAACTAACCAATGAATTTTTTTATGAATTTGTTTATAGTTTATTCATCCGAGATTATAGCGTTATTCATTCAGTAGTATGCACTATTGCTGAAAAGTCATGTTTTAAAATATTTTCATCGTCACTATTGAATTTATTGGTGACTTCTGGCGTTCGGGGTAATTGATGAGAATTATCACCATTTGACCGTGACAACACTGCCTGTGTGATACCTTCATAACCACAAATATTTCTTATTTCTTTATTATTTTTATGAATTTTGTGAGAATTTTTTTTCTATTTTTAATCTGATTGTTAAATAATAAAATGGAAATAAAGCAAAATATCAATAGTGAAATGAAAATAAAGCACAAAATCAATACCACAGCAAAAAGTTTATTAATAGGTAGTGTCGCAATTAGTTTCAACATACATTGATCAGTGACCACCATGGAGAAATTATTATTGTGACCACATTACATTTTAGATAATGGATAAACTTTCAGAAATGATTGTAAAGTGAATAGTTACGTTACTTCTTTTTGCTAACACAAGATACTTATAATATAAGAAATAAGAAAAACAAGATAAAACTAAAACAAATAAAAAAAATTGAATCTTTTTTATTTTATCCTAATATTTTGCATGTACCTGTTGTTATTGCCTTATTTTTAGCTACTTTTATTTTTATTCAAACTAATACCCGAAATTTACATTTTATAAATAACTCGTTATAAATACAAATAAATGGTTTCATTTAATAGAAAAATGTAACACCAAAACATGAATAAACCACGAATTTACTCAGGGTTGGTACTAGAATGTTACGAGGCTTTGGCCGAAGTATCCATTAACAATGTGGTCACTTTAAGATGGATCAAAGGTCACATCAAAAGTTAACCGTTTTGCTGATTCACTAGCCAAGAAAGCAGCCAACCAAATACTTTTTGGATCTGGCCCATCTATTGGTCTGACAAAATCGGCATTGACAGACCTAATTAAAGAACATTCCCTTGTAAAATTCAAGGAAAGATGGGATGAAACAAGAAACTGCAGAGTTTCCAAGGAGCTCTTAAGTTATCCTTACAAGACTGCAGCAAACAAATACTTGACTATGATCAGACAGAATCTGCGTCTAGTCACAGGCATTCTGACTGGTCACTGCCAAGTACAAAAGCATCTCCATATCATGGTGTTGTCAGAATCCGCACTCTGCAGAGGGTGCGAACAAGAAGATAAGACCATCGAGCATATCCTTTATGATTGCTAGGCGCTCTCATTTATTAGAAGATTTGTGTTCTAAGAGTATCGGCTAATACCGGCCGATATAAAAGACGCACCTCTAGGCGACGTTGTCAACTACATTAAATCTGTAGGCTGGATCCCAAGCTAGGAGATGCCTGCCATCTTAGGAGGATGCACAATGGGCCTAATGAGGCCTAAGTGCCGTAGGGGTAACCCATCCTCCAGACATTACAGATATAGAGATAATTAAACCATTGTAGTTTTATTTATTTGTATATTTTATTTTATTTGTTTGTTTTATTTTATTTGTCTACTTACAATCAAATCCTAACTTTAATGGGATACAGATAATATCAACCTTTAAAAAATGTGCTTCCACTACCTATTTAAAAATATTTAAAAATTGCCGCCATCGTTTAGTTTATACCCCAGTCGCATTAAGGGCGCTAAAATCAGCTCCAAAAATTATACATTTAGTGTACTGTCTATAAACAGTATATAAAAGGTCTGTGCTAAAGACCTATTTGGTACAACTGACAGGTCATTAACTATGTTATATACTAATAAGGGATAAAAGCAACACTGTCACCAGCCAACGGGTCCTGGAGTCCAGAAAGAACATTCATTCACAAGTGGCGAATAAAAAATAATAAAAAATAAAATTAGGAAAAGATAAAATTATTCCTTAATACCATAAGTCGAGCGACTTTGGCCACTAGTTATGGGCTCTTCTAATCCATTTAGGGGTGGAAACGCAAAGGCTTCTCAAATGCGCGGAATATTTTAAAACTGGGTTTAAAAAGGTAAGAAGAGAAGAATAATAAGTATTAAAACAGTAACAAATGTATAATTAAAATAAATACAAAATAACTAATAGTCTCAAGAAAAAATGAATTAAATTATATACCTAAGATTTATGACAACTAGTTATACTTTCTATTGAGTTATATATGAGTAGTTTAAACTTATTAACAACTAAAATAGCAAGGAAAACTATAACTGTAATGATATAATTGGCATTTTCATGCAAATCAATTAATTATTTTAAAACAAAACCCAACACTTCTAAATTAGTTGAAGATATTTACCTACAGTACACAAATCGTTGCACAAAACTTTACACAATACGGTGTTTCGGGATATATTGCCCCGAAACGAGAGTCTTGCCTTCCGGCAAGAGTTTCGGACAGCAGTCCTTACGCAAGTCTTTTCTTCTTAAGACTAGTTTCTGTATTTGAAACCAAAATTTAGGTGTCAGTTTTACTTTTTAAAATGTCAACGTACTACCTTAGATTATTCTCTAGTTCATGTAAGCCATTGACTAAAGTAATAACCTAATTGTTTGTTTTATTGCAATACATGCATTTTCTTATGAATATTAGGTTATAATATTAAAAAATACTTTTTTAGATTTTTTTTTAAATTCCTTATATTTTTAAATAATAATGCCAATTATTACAAGTGTGTCCTATTAAACAAAAACTAACTTTGTTATATATTACTTTCCTGGAGAACCCTGTATACTGGAAATTATTTTTAAATTTTTGCCTTTTCTGATTTTCAGCTCTCTATGGAAACAGATAAAAAAAATCAAATGGATTTGTCTTTACAGACTGAGGAGTTACCAGTATACCACCCTGTATAAGAAACAAACGCAGTCTTTCTACTATCCCTCACTATTGCAGAATCATGTTAAAAGTTTAGTTAGTCCATGCAAAAATTTAAAATGTTTAGATTAAGTGTATAATATTTTGTCAAGTGATTCACTGAGTATTACAGTTGAGTAAATTAACCCATTGACGGTGTGGTGGGGTATCACATACCCCACACAGTTTAAATAGCGCGCCATTCAGCGAATCCGTACACTGTTGTCTTCAGTACTTTCCGTTTAAACATCCTAGTTGCAGTTCAGTAAGCGGTGAGCCACCAGTGCGTCTACATGGGAAGTTATTAGCGCTGGAACACGCTTGGGGCATCACATACCCCACCACACAGGTAAGTGAATATTTTTTCATAGATGAACAGAACCTTTTTTTTGTAGTTTTTTTGCACATGAGGGCACAATTTTTTAATTTTTTTGAGTATTTTAAACTAATATTTTTGCCTATTTTGATTTTAAAATGAAACATGACCTTTTTACATAAAATTTACATAAAATATTTTTTTTTGTTCTTCGGTATGGATACACAAAGAAACTTTACTCCTGAATTGAAAAACGTTGTTTTTTGGATGGAAATTTAGAAATAATTGTTTTCTACGTATGTACACATAATAAATAATACATTTTTGTTTTAGTTTTATCATAGCTGGTTCTTATGAGCGTGAACAGAAGCGACTATTGTCTGTGTGGCAAGATCTTCAAAAAGAAGTTGCTATTGGCTCAGAGAGTGATCAAGAATCTCATGAAGAGCTCAGCAATCACAGTTCTGACAGCGAAGAAGATGCAGATGATGGCCAATTGGTACTGAAAATAAAGATGTACAAGATAAACCAAAATCAGAGGAAGAAGATATCCAAATAGTCAATCAGAATGAAGATGCACAAAGTAAACAAAATGAAGCAAGCTCAAGATTTTATCTAGGAAAGGATGGTACCAGATGGTCTGCAAATTATTTCCCTAAAAATGTAAGGACTCGCTCTCAAAATATTATCACCCATTTGCTCGGGGTAAAAAGAATGGCTAAAGACGCCAAAACTCCATAGAAATGTAAAAATAAGAAGAAAATCTGCCTCTTATGACGAAAATCATCAATATATTGTCAAGGAAACAGATGCGTGTGAGATAATAGCATTGTTTTGCCTACTTTATTTGTTAGGAGTATTCAAATCTGCTAGACTTAATCTTGAAGATCTATGGTCAACAGATGGTACGGGGATGAGTTTGTTTAGAGAAACAATGTCTCTACAAAGGTTTATTTTTCTGCAGGCATGTTTACGTTTCGACAATATAGAAAAGAAAGAAAAAAAATTGACAAAATGGCTGCGATTAGGGCAGTTTTTGATCAATTCGTACATAACTCTCAAAATTTGTATACACCTAGCGAGTATCTTACTATAGATGAAAAGCTAGAAGCTTTTAGGATGCGCTGCGCTTTTAGACAGTTTATGCCAAATAAGCCGGCTCGCTATGGGTTAAAAGTATTTGCCTTAGTAGATGCAAAGTCCTACTACGTCCTTAATTTAGAATTATACGTTGGTTTACAACCAGAAGGACCATTTCAGTTGAGCTCCAAACCTACTGATGTCGTCCTTAGACTAATAGCTCCTATTTCCGGTACAAAACGGAATGTAACATTCAACAACTGGTTCACCAGTTACGAGCTTATGCTGCGGCTTTTACAAGAACATTAGCTAACGTCAGTTGGAACTGTAAGAAATAATAAAAAACAGATGCCTGAGAGCTTCCTTATGTCTAAAGATAGACCGGAATCTTCTTCGAAATTCGGCTTCCAGAAAGACGTAACCTAGGTATCACATGTTCCCAAAAAGGAAAGGTGGTTCTTCCCATGTCATCATACTCCATAAATTGATGAAGAAACTGGTGAAAGAAAACCAGAAATTATCACCTTCTACAATGCGACCAAGGGTGGCGTTCATATTGTCGACGAGCTATTAGCCGCATACGACGTGTCACGCAATAGTAAAAGGTGGCCACTGACTCTTTTCTACGCTATTCTCAACTGCGCAGGAATAAACGCTAGAAATATTTTTAATTTAAACAATGGCAATACTGCTATGAGAAAAAGAAAATTTTTAAAAAACTTAGCAATTCAGTTATTTACTGAGCACAAGGAACACAGATTAACCAATAAACGGCTTCCACGTGAATTACAAACAAAAGGGCGTCTACCAGAAAATAAAGAATAACCTGGAATAAGGCGTAGAGTATCTACCATGTGCGAAATATGCTCAAGAAAAAATACAGCAAGACGTTCTATAGGTGTGCTGGCTGTAGGAAGGCAATTTGCATGGAGCATTCAGTAGTTTTTGCAACGCCTGTAGCCTCGGCAGAAATGAATAAACTCAACTTTGTTTCTTTTAGTGGTTTGACTTATATTTTTACTGTAGGAAAACTATTTTTGTTATTATTTTTTTTGTTTATTTTTCTAATACTTAGAATATGTTATTGATCTGAGTGATTTTTTTTTTTTTTTTGTTGAAAATGCCTTATTTATTAATTATGTTTTTTTATGATGTTTTTTCTTAATTAACATCTTTTTAAAAATAATTCCTTATTCAATACTGCCTAAATAACCCAAAAAAAATAAAAAGATTCAAAAAAATAATAATGTATGATTTTTTGTTTTTTTGCTTTTGGGGTATGTAATACCCCACCACACAGGTCCTAGTCAAAATTTCCACCACACTGCCGCCGGGTTAAGGTGTATTAAATAGTTAAGATGTATAATATATTTATAAGGTTTGGAGTTCGGTTCTGATAAAATACGAAAACCGTGATTTTATCATCCGAAACAGATTTTGTGATATTACTGTTATAATTGTTATAAAAATTACAGTGTTACTATCATTCAAATAACAGTAACCTGCATCATAGACACTGAAGTAAGCAAGTAATATTTTTTAATATAACAAAAAACCAGACTTTCTTTAAATCAAAGTGAATTTAATTTATCGAGGTCCGATTTTGGTATCTTATCGGCAAACGCCTTACAGTGGCCAGGGACGGATTCAGGAGAATTACCATGATACTATTCGTAAATCATAATGGAAATCAATGCAAACAATTCTAATTATGTTCTCCCAAATAATACCCAATATTACTCAACAGTAGCCAGTCAACCAAAAACTATATCGTTTCCATCAAAAAATTAAGCCATTCTCATTAATTCACTAAATGGTGTTAGATTAGAAGAATATATGGTAGCAGTGGGGTCTATAATAAATCTTTCATATTATTTTTTCTCCCTGTATATCCAATAACCGAGTATGCATCTATTTGTCCAGCAACGAATGAGTGGAAGATTTTTTGAAAAAATCCAACGGAAAAGTCGCAGTAAATAATGAACAACTAACGGTTCGCAGATTAATAACACCCAGTGAAACAATATTGCTATCAAATGTATGCCCAACCATACCTCAAAATATCGTAGAACAAGAATTACTAAAATTATCTTCTTCTATTACTTTCCTAAAAATTTTTTCGTCGAGTTCTATACACATCTCCTTCTGAAAATACGATACTCACAACAACTCTCACTAATTATGATATCACATTATACCGTATGTTTCTCTCACATGATAGTCAGTCATGCCTAAATTGTAATCAACAATGTCATATAAATGGCAACTGTCCCAATACTCTACCTCATACCACAAACACAGATTCATCCAAAAATCCAATTCAAAACGCGAATACTCACATTTTATCAACCACAATCAATGAAATACAAAGTACAAATACTACTAAAATTTTAAATAATTCTAAACAAGAACTAAACCCTACTTCACTTGTAGCAACAACTTCCCTAACTTCAGAACAAAACCGACAGAAGTCATTTGACGATGTAATTTCTCTCTCATCAATATCAGAATCATTAAATCCTAAGACAACTCTCGATAACACCACATCTGATACTACTAATGATACCGTAATGGAAAGCTCAACAGATAAACCAAATACAAAACGTCCTCTTTCTGAAATAGAAAGTCCACCTCCAAAATTTGATGAAGGTATTTTTCCAAAACCACAACAACCTATAAACAAAAAGGTAAAATACACGACTATTGACAGAACTTCCGCTTAAATTGATTTTGCTCATTTGATGTTACCAGCTAAGGAGCGATTTAAAGATGAAACTCAAATCCTAACGTTCAATGAACTAGTTGATTTTTTTGAGAATACTCTTGGCTCGAAAGATCCGCTGAGTGTATCTAAAATATACGCAGAGGAAACTCCTATACAAGATTCACTACCATTATGACAACTCACGAATGAAAAGCATAAGTACACGAATCAGGAAGAAAATTATGAAACAACTGAAAATAGATCAAATAGCTATAGCTCAATTCCTCGCAGATGATTCGGATACATCGATATCATCACAAGAAACATTTGTTTTTTTCGATTCAATACTACAATGGAATATGAACGGGTTTTACGCCCGTTTCGAACTATTTAAAACTCTTATATCAAAAACTTCTCCTTCCATTATTAGCCTACAAGAGACCAACTTTAAAGACCAAAAATCACATAGCCTAAAAAATTATTTCTGCTTTTATAAAAATAGATACAACCCTAACAAAACCAGTGGAGGTGTAGCCATATATGTACATCATAAATCCAATGCTAAACAAATAAATATAACAGTAAATGACTTAGAATTAATCGTAATATCAACAAATATTCCCCAAAAAACGTATGTAGTTTGTTTATACTTTCCCTTTAATCCAGATATTGATGAACAAGCACTTGAAAATATTTTTAACCAAATACCAACTCCACGAATGTTATAAGGCGATTTCAATAGTCACAACCAAATATGGGGTCAAGCAACACAAGTTCTAGAGGTCGAAAAACATAATAAACTCTTAAAACCTTTATATCTTAAACGATGGGAGATTCACTAGACTGGACACTTATACAGGAAACAGTTTAGCAATTGATTTAACCCTATGCGACCCCATTCTCTCACCACTACTGACTTGGGATGTAATTCCATACTTATTCGGAAGTGACCATTTCCCAATTAAAATATCTTTTCCTTCATCATTTTCAAACACATATCTACCAAGACCTAGATGGAACCTGAAACGCGCCAGTTTATATATGAAATAGAATCGTAAATCCGCGATTCAACAGAAATACCTATCACAGACATAATCCAAAGTGTAAATTCATTTGTATCTATTCTGACAAAAGCAGTCAACCAACATATTGGAGTAACTAAAATAACTCCAAATTATACCCCTCTGCCTTGATGGAACGACGAATGCCAAAAATCTATCTTATAAATCGGCATTAGATAGGTACAAATGAAACAAAACGGGTGAGAATTTAATTGAGTACAAGAAACGCAGGGCTGCAGTTAGATAAATCATGAAAAACAGTAGAAAAGAATCATAGCAAAACCTTGTTTCATCCATAAATAGTTCAACACCTACATCTTCTGTTTGGCAAAGCATAAAGAAAATATCAGGAATCAAACACACTAATCAAATACCATTAATAGCACAAAACAACAAAATAGTAATAAACCGAGAAGAGATAGCAAAAGTTTTTGCATCACTCTACGAAACCAACTCTGGTAATTGCAATTACTTTCAGAATTTTCTAGAAATAAAAAAACCTTAAAGAACAAGAACAATTAGATAACAATGATGCTTTAGACAACCCAATCAACTTTATCTTCTCAAAAGAAGAATTGAACGACACTCTAACTGCGACAAAGAATTCTGCTCTAGGTCCCGATAAAATTCCTGCAATTTTTCTACATAAATTACCGGAAATGCGAAAGAACAATCACTAAAGATTTTTAATTTTGTGTGGACAAAAAATGTATTTCCGTCAAACTGGCGTGATGCCATAATAATACCACTGTTAAAACCCGAGAAATCCAAAACGAAACCAAAATCATACAGACCGATTTCTTTAACCAATGTTATGTGTAAAATCCTGGAAAAATAGTAAATAAAAGACTCCTGTTACACTTAGAGCAACAAACATTACTCCTTCCTGAGCAAAGTGGTTTCCGCCAGAATAGATGTACCGCTGATAATTTAATAGACTTAAAGACATGGATACACGAGGCTTTTGCCAATAAACAAGAATGCATTTCAGTCTTTATTGACATACCGAAAGCCTATGACACAGTTTGGCTCACGACATTATCTTAAAACTCCACAAATGGGGCCTGAGAGGAAACGTATTATATTTTGTAAACAATTTTCTTGGAACAAGATATTTTCAAGTACGCACAGACAATGTTTTATCGTCAAAAAAGCTTCAAACAAATGGAATACCACAAGGATCAACAATTAGCACCACATTATTCCTAATTGCAATAAATGACATTCTTCACAATTGCTTCCCACTAGTTAAAGGAAGACTCTACGCAGATGACCTAGTTCTTTTTTCAAAAGGAAAAAAACATTATGTCTGTTCAAAATCATATCCAAGAAACCTTAAATAAATTAGAACGTTGGACGGAATCTACAGAATTAAAATTTTCCAAAACAAAAACTAAATTTATATTGTATTCCAAAGAACATAAACCTTCAACGCCACAATTGCAACTTTATGATCATGTGTTGGAATTTATTGACAACATTCGTTTTCTAGGAATGATGTTTGATTAAAAAAACTCACATGAAAAAGCACATCTTATACCTAAAAAAGACATGTCAAAATTGTTAAAACTTGCTTAAAACAGTAGCTAACAATAATTGGGGGGTAGATTATACTAGTTTAATGAACTTATACAAATAATTAATAAGATCAAAGATTGATTACGGATTTATAGTCTACTCTTCAGGGAAAAAACACACATTAAATCAACTCAATATAATCCAAAACAGTGCCTTGAGAATTGTCACTGGTGCATTCCGATCAACACCTGTCGAAAACCTGCATTGTATAACAGGAGAAGCACCCCTAGAAATAAGAAGAACTTACCTGAGTTTGTCTTATGGATCCGCCGTTTTAGCAAATAAAAATATATTTTTTAAAAAACTCCCAGCAAACTGTTTCACTAAACTATTTTCAACTAATAGAAATTAAGACCCAACTTTTTATGAAAGATTGCGCCAGTATCGTAATCTTCTTGAAATTGAGTTACCCGACTTTTTCCCGGCATACACAGAAACTCCGCCTCCTTGGTTAGTCCCCATACCCTCTATTAACACTAGCTTGACTTGTTATAACAAATCGGAAATAAGCCATTATCAGATCAAACAATCATTTCTGAGATTAATGGAACGTTTTGATGGTTATTACTCCATATATACAGATGCCTCCAAAACATCTAGCAGCCTTGGAATGTCAGTCGTAACCCCAATTTCCGTCTACAAATTTAATTTATCTCCTCTAAATAGCATCCATACAGGCGAACTATATGCTATCTTACAAGAAATAACAACAAAAAAAAGTTATTGTTATCACAGACTCCCTCGATCCCATACATATAATTCAAAAACTGTATCCTCACCATCCAATTGCACTTCTTATTAAGGCTGAAATAATTCAGCCTTAATAAATCATGTAGGTGATATAAATCACCTACATGAAAAAGATATAGACCTGAAGATAATATGGGTTCCATCACATGTAGGAATCCAGAGCAATAAAGAAGTTGACCTCCGTGCTAAAGAAGCTACAAGAAACGACGGCGAAGCAATTTTAGTGCGCGAAGTACTTGAAATAATTCCCAATCAAAACTAAAATTAATCAAACCATCAGTGAAACCGTGGTAGCAACTCAATACAAATCGCGTTAACCAAGTGAAAATTACTTGATTACGTTTAGATCACACAAACCTTACACACTCTTACCTAATGTCTAAAGAAAACCAACCTGTGTGTAATATTTGCAACATAAATATTACTATCAAACATTTATTAATAGACTGTCCATAATTTATCATCATTGTTAGAAGAAAACTGTCATGTTCAAAATATTGTTAAATACCTAAAACGCATCCATATTTTTCACAAACTGTAATGTCTGACAAGTTGCTATTAACTCTGTGCAGTTAATGCCACATATTTCTTTAAAGCAAAAAATATATATGAGGTTTCAACCCTTTTATATTTTGATTTAACTATTGAATTGTATGTATGATACTTGCATGTAACTAGTCACATCAAACGAAATAAATAGAAACTGCAATATTTATAGAATAGCAACATCGTAGTCCAGTTCGCTCATACATTTTTCATTGACTAGCATGATATAGGTACGCGTCATTCAAAACATTTCCACCGATATGTATTCCGTTCTTTTTCGCTCTAAAAAAGTAAATACGGGCAGTTTTCATTTGAAATTGCAAGCGTTTGAAACAAAACCCTTTACATTTCCCATGTTGACATAGCTACGCACCCATTTGCGAATGAAAAGATCTCATCAAAATTTCAGAACGCGCGCGTTTGCCAAATGGTTTCGCGTCTAGACTAATATCGCTCAATTATTTAATACCGTAATGTTTATTTTATTGTAGTAAACATCTTTAATTGGAGACTTTGTCAATCTTCAGGGTGAATTTTATTATACTATATTTGTTCTGAGGTGGTTAAATATATATTTTTTTAAATTAAGAACAAATGAGCTTTGGAGCAAAACCGAAAAAATCCACTTTTTATGAAAATTTTAGCGGCGGATTTCATCTTCTTTGCATCTTTATAGACTACTTTTCCGAGCAAAACCAAATAAATCGTTGTAAAATTCATGGTCCAAATTGATGTTTAAAAGAAGTTTGTAAGAGATATTTCTTTATTTTGATTTGTTTTTCCTCTTATATTAAATAAATCAATTTTTTTTCATATTTTTAACAAAAATCGTTTTTCATAATTATAATTGCAAAGGATGTATTATTAATGACGTCTCCAATAGTATTGTTTTAATAAAACCAATGAAAATTCCAGTACTTTTTGTGCAATTGCAAAATTGTATTTTCCAAAAAATCGTTTATAGAGAATTTTTTTCGGTTTTGCTCCAAAGCTCCTCAAATAAATAAAAATTAATTTTTATGTGCCTAAAGTAAATCCAGTGATGTCCTTTATTTAGGCTACTCTCTATCTCTTATTCACGGTATTTCGCTTTCATAAAACGTACTGTTATGTGAACCATTTCATTACTAAGTCATGCTCTAACCCTCCAAGTCCCTCTCTGTCTTATTTGGCCTTTAAGGCTCAACTTGTCCGATTATTATACATAATTAAACTCCTTAAGACCAAACCTATGGGACGACTATGGCGGAGATGCTTCCGATGACTATTCGAGAAAGGACGGGATAATGTTTCTAGTGTATTGGTGAGAATGGCCAACTTTCTAGCACATTCGCCAATTTCTTTAAGTTTGTATATAAATATTGGTGGAGGACGAAGCAACAATCAGTTATTATATGGTCAGTGAAGATAAAAAGTAATCAGTTATATATAGACAGCTGACAATAAAGTATTGGACTGTGAATATAAATAGTGAACGATTCAAAGACATTCGAAATATATATAAATTAGAAATAGTAGTGTTATAAAATAAATAAGTGTTTAAATAAATTATTAATTAATAAACTGTTGTTTTAAAATAAATAAACATCACAATATTATACAAGACCAAGACATGATGTTGACTGTTTATCAGTTAAGATATTTCACATTGACATGAAAGTGTAATCTTGTCTTGAGTTTCCCAGCATACTTCCCAATATCTTCTTTAATAGTGGGAATATATAGTCTTGATGTATTCCGCATTATGCAATTGCCAAGGTGCCTTTAGAAGGTTAGAAATTACTTTGTTCTGAAATAAAAATCCGATGTGTCCAACACATGACTTTCCTTTCTAGTTATTATGGGCTTTTTCCGGTTATTTTGTACAACCTATTGCAGCACCTCTATAAATGTTTAGAGGATAAACTAAATATATACATTTTCCACATAGATCTAACTCGAAACATTTTTCTGTAGATATTCATTGAAAACGAAAATACTGAAAAATTTAAATTTAGCACTTTTCCTCTAATTTTTCTATTACGGTCCATTTTAGAAAAATCATGTAAATAACAAAAATTATAGAGATCGATATCGCAACAACTTTAGGTTTAACAATTTTCTTAAAAATTAGAATTTTGCACATTTTGTCAAATTTCTCGAATACGGATCATTTCAGGAAAATTTGACATAAAACAAAAGTTATAGATAATAATATTAGAAGTAACTTTTATTTAAAGATTTTACTTTTTCAAACGTAAATAGTATATATTCCATAAAATATAAAAACGGCCTCAGATAAAGTACCCCCCAGATGTTCCGACTTTGTCCAAAATCTAATCATTTCACGTCAGGCCGAAATGAAATTTAAGTTTAAAATTTAATGTTTTTTCTTTATCTGTTTTTGAGTTTTCTTCAAAATTCGAAATTTACACATTTTCTCAATTAAAGAAAAACCATTAAATTTTAAATTTAAGTTTTGGTGCAACGATTAGATTTTTGGCAGAATTGGAAAATCTGGGGTACTTTAAAGGAGGTCTTTTTTATATTTTATGGAATATATCTGTTATTTACGTTTGGAAAAGAAAATTTGTTAAATAAAAGTTACTTATAATATTATTATCTCTAATTTTTGTCCAGTAGAAACTTTTCCTAAAATTGTCCGTATTCGAGAAATTTGACAAAATGTAAAAAAAAAATAATTTTTATAAAAATTGTTTAAATAAAAGTTGTTTGTAATATCTCTATAATTTTTTTAACATAATTTCTCTAAAATGGACCGTATTTAAAATATTTGAGAAAAGGTTTAAATTTAGAATCTTGAAGAAAACTCAAAAACGGATAAATAAAAGAACAACGTTTTAAAAATTAACTTTATTCCGGCCCGTGGTGAATTGATTGAATTTTGGACATAGTCAATACATCTGAGGGAGGGGGGTACTTTATGGGAGTTCGTTTTTATATTTTATGGTATATATCTGTTATCTACACGGAAAAAAATGTGACTAGAAAATTTTACTACAATGTTGTAGTAGTAGACTTGTAGAAAAATACTTAACAATTTGTAGAAAATTTTACTACAATTTATAGTTAAAAACTATTAATTATTGTAGCAATTGAATTGTCGAATAAAATGCTACAACAATACGAAAGAAGTTCACAATGTTAAGTATATTTTACTATTGTTTGTAGAAGTAGAAATTTATTACAACTATCGTAATTACTACTACTAACTTCTATAAAAATTTGTACAAATATTAATAATTATCTCTACAAAAAATAGTAATACTTTACATCCCTTCTTATGAAAAAAAATTCAATTTTGTTCAAAAATATTCTATAATATTGTAGAAATTGTAGTCATGTGAACAAAACAGAATTCTGCTATTGGCCAACGTTTTCTGACGTCGATCATAAATGGCCAGACAGCAGTAGCCGTTCGCCATGTTCACATAACAAAGCATGGTACATATACGAGTACTTATAACACATTATTATATTATAAGCACCGATGCGTTTGAAAAAATTTTAATAATAAATTCTATTGGTGGTAAGTACATTTATTATTGTTTCTGAATAATTAACCTTTAGATAACTAATTTAAATAACCTAAGTAGATTTTAAAAAAATAGTTGTGGCCAACGATCGAATGTTGTGCCCAACGATCGAATTTTGTGCCAAGTTCAATGATGTTTTTTTGTCTTAATTGTGACATACCTACTTTCTCATTTTTTTTTAGTTATCTGACTTAGTCATTTAATATCCAAAACAGTGTAAAAGTCATAAATATCCCCGTTTTAAGGGTATGAACAGATCAATTGGTATTAATTTTTATTTTATATTTTTCAGGTGCAGAAAAGCCAACTGAGACTGAGGGCGCTATTATTACTGTTATTTATTACATAATGTAATTAAGACTTTGTATCTTTTATATTAAAACAATAAATTGAATATTTTATTAAGGAACATTTTTTTCTAGGTTATAATTATAATAATTATGGAATACTACTACAAATTTTATTAAAAATTACTACAATTTGTAGGAATTTTTACTATTTATTGTGTAAAATTTTCGTATTTATTTTCATAAAACGCAATACATTTTTAATATAAATTCATACAATGAATAGCAAAAATTATAACAATTTGTAGAACAATTCTTATGATGCATTTGGATATTTTTACTAAATATTGTAGATAATAACTCTACAATACATTCTCCACAAATATTTGGAAATTTTTACTACAAATTGTCCCTGTCCCTATATGTACTATTTATTGTAGAGAAAAAATCTATAATTGTAGAAATTTGTTCTACAATTTTTTTTTCGTGTATGTTTGGAAAAGAACATTCTTTAAACTAATGTTACTTCTAATATTATTTTCTATAATGTTTGTCTTATACCAAATTTTCCTGAAATGGTCCGTATTCGAGAATTTTAACAAAATGTGCAAAATTCTGATTTTTAAGAAAATTGTTAAACTAAAAGTTGTTTGCCATATATTGATTTCTGTAATTTTTGTTTTTTACATGATTTTGTAAAAATTAAAGGAAAAGTGTAAACTTTAAATTTTTCAGATTTTTCGTTTTCAGTCAATATATACAGAAAAATATTTCGAGTTAGATGTATGTGGAAAATGTATATATTTAATTTATCCTCTAAACATTTATAGAGGTGCTGCAATAGGTTGTACAGAATAATTGGAAAAAGCCTGTAATAACTATATAGAAAAGTCATGTGATAGACACATCAGATTTTTTATTTTCTAAGATTAATATTATCTTCCACTGATCTTGGCAAGATTCTAAATCGATATCGAGATTGCCCAGTCGAGATTCTCTTAAAGTCGAGATCGAGATTTGGAGTTCGAGGTTTACGAGATGGAGAACGAGATTTGCAAAATCTCGTCTCGTCTCATCTTGTGCGCACCGCACCGCTACTCTAGATCCCTACTAGACCAGAGAACTTAAAGCAAAAATACGTGAGTAGGCCATGGTCCACACATGATACCTAGTTGAAACAATAAGGATAAATTAGAAGGAAAGTATGAAAGAGAGAGTTATATAAATGTGGTAAAAATATAGTAAATACAAAGTACTATCTAGATCCATACTAGGCAGCAACAATGTAAAGTAAAGACATTTATTTTGCTTCTTACGACACAGTTGTGTACTGAATTGCCTATTCTACGACCGGAAAACCAAGTAAATATGATAATAAGTGTGGCCAATCCTACCCCTCGTTTTTGGCATTTTCGGAATGGTCAGAAACGTAAAAAAGTCTTAAAAATAAGGGATAAGAAATTTTTTTTGTCTTTACGAATGCATCACTGAGGCCCCATAGAAAGGGCCTCAATAAAAAGAGTTTTTAGTGATGCCGGTGATTTTATTCCGTAAACATCGTAAAGACAACAGTGCAGTCTTAAACTCTTCATTTAGTTAAAGGAGATTTATTTAAATACAAAAGAATAATACACCAATCTCCCACAGGCAACTTTGTTGATATACAAAATGATATAAATCAAATTTACAAATCATTTTATTTGAATTACTGAATACCACGAGAATATAATTCATTATGTACTTGACAATATTTAAACTCGTGACCAGAAGATTGGAAATGCAACGACCGCAGCAACGATGGCGTCATCTAGCGTCTTAGATGTTAACTACAGGTGTACGATGTTTGTAGAGAGACCATTGTTGCCAAATATTTTTTTTGAGAGATCGTACAAGTAGAGTAGAAAAATGGTATTTCGACAAAAAAATTGTACAATAAACACATGCATAGCATAATATAACTTAAATGGAATAAAAAAAACTTTCGAATGATAATTTATTTATCTATTTATAAAAATGTTTACAACGAAAAAAAAAACTAAAGAAAACTTTAAAGAAACACATTTAAAGTAATCAATGACTGTCACTTGAAAATAAATAAAATTTTGCATGCAAGCTTTTCTTTTGCCGTGATAGTCACGAAAATCACGATAAGTCAGAACGAAAATGACTGCCTTCAGAAATTACGAACGGCCTATGAATATTTGCAAGTAGTGTTTAATTTTTATTGTTTAATGTTCTAAAGTTGTTGCAGATATTTAAATAAACCTACTAAAAAAGTGAAGATAGTATTTTTACGTACGATCTCACTGATGAAATCGTACATCGTACAGAAAGTTAAGAAATCGTATAAATACTATTTAAATCGTACGGCTGGCAACAGTGAGACAGACAGTTTGTAAATATAAATGTTAGTTAGTTTTATGTATATCGAAGAATCCTGAATTTGAATTTTTAACCGACTTCAAAAAAAGAGGAGGTTATCAATTCGTCGCGATATTTTTTTTTATGTATGTTCAGCGATAATTCTTTAACACGGTGTCCGATTTCAATGATTCTTTTTTTGTTAGAAAGGGGGTACTTCAGGGGTGGTCCCATATAAATTTGCTCAAAATCTAATAATTAGGTCTATGAGAAAATCCTCAAACTCTTAATTTTTTACAGTTCATCAAATTTCTAGAGGCTTTCGACGGCTAGACAGAGAAAGCACTACTGAGAGGCATCCCGACGGATTTACGCAATGAAAGTACACTCTGCGCATCAAGTATTTCACTATTTCATTCAGACGTAAATGTCAGATGTAAATTTCGCTAAAACATTTCTTTTATTTTCGTTTGTGTTTTTTCTCATTACAGTTTAATAGAACCTAAGTATGGAGTTTAATAGCAAATTAAGAGGCCGCGTGATTAACAGTCAATCTCGCGAAATAATAGCCAATGTTATAGAGTTTATGAGAAGAGAAGGAAACTTTAATTCACCTTCAATACCATTTAAAAATGTAAATGATCGTGTTGCTGCAGCCACAGAAGTATCTAAAAACACTGTCGTCCGCATTTCTGGAGAGAAAAAAGAATCGATAACCGTGAGATATCGGAATTTTCATCACCAAGAAAAACCATTAAAAAACCAAAAACAGTAATGATATAGATGAAGCTGCACAAGAATCAAATTTTTTTTTTATTATTAGATAGCTATTTTTGTTTCTAGGTTGTGTTCATTTACAGGCTCAATTTTTTTCCGTTTCTCCTTTTTGATTTTATATGGGGTTTCAAGTTGTTTTTGACTTATTTCGACGTAAATCACAACAACACACTTTTTTAATAAAGCAAACATGTGTTAAGAGGTATATGTACGTGTAAACTACAATTACAAAAAATTGATATGAAACCCATGAAACCACCAACAAAAATGTAAAGCTAGCTTCCGTACTAGAACATGGTGTCATTCGTCGAGATAATTTATCGTTTTGTTTAATAGATCAAGAAATGTAAATATTCCCCTGTTATTTTTTATAAAATTATAAGAGAAATAAATTTTTTTCTAAATAGTATAGTTTATTATTTTGTAGAAAAACAAAATTTCGAAAATTTTAGTAATGTTTCAGAAACAACCGTTATTAATAATAGGTACCATTTTCCTTAATAAGGTAGAAATAAAATATAAACTATTTCCACGATTTACAAAGGCCTACAAAAAAATTATAGGTATTTTCCGCTATCCTATAAAATTTATATTTTCTGACTCCATTTCAAAAGGTTGAAGGAATAATTCCAAAACACCTTTTATGGCATAATAATTATTTTCAATTCTACATACTATCTTTAGCTGCTTTTAAAAACGTTCTAAGAAAGTCCAATCAGACCAATTTAATCCCTAAACTATTCCACACTTTTAAAATTTAATTACCTAAAAATATTAAAAACTATTTAAAATAACTTGTTTAGCAGACTGTACAATAGCTATCTTAGTCACACGTAGCGCGTTCTCTGTCTGGGCGTCGAACACCTCTAGAAATTTGATAAACTGTATGTATGTTTGTAACGGTTAAAACCGTTTTCGTTATTTGGACCCAAACATTGTAACGATCGGAACCGTTTTCGTTATTTTGAAACCAACATCTCTACACAAACGTCATTTGTCGTTTATGCCTTGTGTCAAAACTTGGATTGTCATTTCATTTTATCTCTGTCGACAAGCAAGTTGATTATTGAATTTTAATTATCTTTTATCTTGGACATCCGATGTACTAATTATCTTTAATATTTTTAATGACCGTCTAATTTTAAAAAAGGTAAGTTTCCTACCGATATTTTGTTGAAAATATATATTTAGTACAAGAATTTCTTTATTAAAATGTCAAATTTGAAACATAACCTCAACACATTGAATCACACAAGAAATCGCATGTTTTATATAATTTTATATATTATTTTGTTTGAAAGAGATATTATGCTTAACTATATTTAAATCTGTTAAATAAGATTTTTCCTTTTCATATTAATTTTAGTCTCTGTGAATCTATTCAAATAATAGTTTCATTTGTACATTTGATAGTAAAAAGCATCTTATCTGTTTCCTATATAAACTCCCTGGTTCATTTATTTATATTTTTACCTTTTTCCTTGTAGCCTTGCTGTATATAGATGGTTCAATAGAAGTTGTATATAGATAGTTTTGGTAGAAGTTCTATAGAAGTTTATCGAAAAGGATTGTTTGCAAGAACGTTCCAGCTACATGTTTAGAAATTTGAAAGAACGTACAAGCTGCCTGTTTAGAATATATCAAGAAGCTTAGTTTAACCACTGGAAGAAGTTACGAGATTTAACTTTACCTATGAAAATTTAACAAGAATGCCTCTACAGTCACTCCTTAAATGTTACCTCTGGTTCAACAGATAAGTTTTAATAAATCATTTACATTTGAATAATTAAGTCTCTGTGAATTAGAATTTGTCGCTACCTTATTTAATTATAATATCATTATGGTTCGTGATTTTCTATATTTTCATCACTAATCGCTTGTCAAGTTTAGAAAGTTTAAATATAGTGGCGTCCAACAATCTTTTTTAAAGTAATACGAGTTGTTTAATAACCTGACCCACTCCCCAAAATCATAGAGCTTAAAACACTATAAAAATAGAT
Source organism: Psylliodes chrysocephalus (assembly GCA_927349885.1). Taxonomy (NCBI): domain Eukaryota; kingdom Metazoa; phylum Arthropoda; class Insecta; order Coleoptera; family Chrysomelidae; genus Psylliodes; species Psylliodes chrysocephalus. The sequence goes on from OV651816.1 coordinate 27,417,280, forward strand.
AAAATAATAAGATCATATTACATGTTTAGCGATAATACTTTACCACCTTGTCCGGTTTATATGATTCTTTTTTGTTAGTAAGGGTATACCTCAGGGGTGGTCCCGTATAAATTTGGTTAAGATGTGGTAATGGCATCTACACGTTTTTGAAGTCGGTTTTTTTTTAATTTTTAATTTCTAATACTTGTAAATTTTAAGTTCATGATTGTGTTATCCTCTAGATAAACTAAGCGAAATAGTTGTGGCTGTTTTTGTGAGAAATTTGAGGACAATAATTATATTTTGTAAAATTACAATAAGTTGGTATTGCATTAGTAACACATGCCACACGAACAAATTTAAAAACACCAATGTGGCGTTCTATAATTAACCAAAGTAGGTAAGATCTAATCATGTAAGTAACACAAATAGTAAACAACTTTTGTCACAAAGTAGGTATTTATGTATTATTTTTTGTTTTAGAGCAAGAAAATGGCTTCAAGACGTTAGAAAGAAGATTTGATATGAAAATAAAAATATGCAATATTACAAATAATCAAAAATTAAAAAAGATTTGTCATTAATATAGATTTACAATAATTAATCGATACTATTTCGATAAGTTTATTTACAAGAACTTGAGAGTGCAGTCAATATTTATACAACCTCTATTATCAGGTTTTTATATTTCCCGCTGCGTTGTTTGATATCGATAAAAGCGCCACATAGTGGATCAGATGTTAACTACGATAAAGCTGGTCGTTGTTAAGCATTGGTTTCTTATGGGCGCTTCCTATCTTTATGTCCCTTATCTCTACTCGTGACAATGCGGCACAGATCTGCGAGTATAATACTGCTGTGTTAATTCAAATGGCCGTAACTGTTTAATACATGAACGTGAGAAAAATCGATTTTTCAAGAAAAATCATTTACGCCCAAATTTCTAATCATTAAATCTCGGATTTTGTAGAATATATATCCATGAAAATTATAGAAATGAATAAAAAATTCATTGTTGTCAGGCGTAGTGATCATATCTTTATTTCAAGGAAAATTTCAGTTACGGCCATTTGAGTTAACACGGCAGAATACTAGTTAACAAGCAACCGTGTTTGTACAGAAACCAATTTTGGTACACAATAGCATCAACCTTTTAGTTGTTCTGTGATTTTAACCACCTAGTTATGTATTTTTTTAAATCATAATTAGCTAGGTTAAAAAAAATGTCATATATTTTGAACATTTCTTATTACTTACCTATTTTCTTTTCATAGTAGAATTCCACATAAAAGCAAAGTACTAAAATCAAAACTTCTTGACTTACTTACTCGTAAAAAGATTTATTATCGAAAGTAAAAAGGTACTCCCTAAACAGCTAACAGCCAAGCCATTAATACCAGTCGAACATCTCCGATGAGTAATGTAATGGAGTTTTGGTTTCGCGTAAAGTTAGTAATTAATAGAGGATCTAATGATGGTCCAGTAAATTACCTAAGGGGATCGAAGCCAGCCGTGAAAGTCGGCCGCGTTCATGCATGTGTGCAGCCAGGAATTACGTGGTCGTGCAGCGTCGCACGTGCCATCTAGCGATAGACGGGCCGTTTGTTATTGGACGCGATCGAACTCTAGAGAACATTCGTTAGGTTAGCGAGAAACTTTCGAGTTTAAATTTGTCTAATAGTGCATTAAGTGTATTCAAAACTATTAATCTCGCAGCTGACTGCAAATAGTGGCACATTATTGTCGATATATATTGCTTTAATTGCAATAATAGTTAAAGAGCCTAATACGTCTTCTTTGAATTAAGATGCATTTTCTGATGTAAAAATAATTTTATTATTTTTAGTAGTGGTGTCCGTACGAGTTTTGCATTGAATATTTTTGGAGAAAAAAATGCTACGCCACTGCCTATTCTTGAAATAAAAATTAATTTTGGAATCCTCATTTACTTCTAAGCAAATTTAAATTTTTAATTTTCTTTCGCCCGACGACGCATGGTTTTCGCTTAAAAAAAAAATAAAAATTTGCATTAGAAAATGCATCTTGAATTAAAGAAGACGTGTGTTAAATTTCATAAAGATATCTAGAATAATATCACAGTTATTATAAATAAACTATTTTTTTTTTTTTTTGAAAATTTTACCGCCCTGTATCTCGGAAGTTAGGAGGCTTAGGACATACGTCCATATAAAGTTTTTTCCTTAGAATGGACCCAAGAATCACCCCCTTAAATATCAATATGTCATTAAGAAACACCTTTTATAATAACTAATGTTTACCTTTTAATAAAATTAATTAAATCTCAATATTCTCCGGCTTTTAATCGAAGAAGTCACACAAGATAAGAATTTTTAGGTATTTAGTTTCATACTTCAAACTTATTTATTCCTTCTGGCGAATATTTTGGTCACGCGTCCCATCTTTTATAAATTGATCATGCCTGCATCAGGTATAACTACTATTTACCCAATTTAATTATTTTTTATTTTATTGTGCCAGTTTTTTTTGTATGGAAGAAAGTCGATGATCCAACTTTTCCAAAAATGTTTAGGTATAAATTGTGCTATTGCCCATTGTTTTCTTCCGTAATTCTCGTTATCCATAAAATTCTTCAGAATGTTCTCTGAACAGACTGTACTAATTAAAAAAAGCATCGGTGTTATAGCTTCCCAATTGTCTTCCTTATAACTAGATATGAAGTTAAATAATCTTAAATTGACAATGCTCTCGCCAAGAAGGTACGTAAGATTGCTTCAGATGGTTGCATCTCATTCAGTATTACCCTCAATATCTGGACCAACATATTTCGTTGAAATAAAAATCAACAATGCATCGATGGCCAACATTTTAAATTTTATAATATACATTAAATCGAACCTTAAGAACCTTAATAAAACACCTGCGTTCAAACCCCATACATTCCGAAAACGAAAACATCTCTTTAATCTTTTGAGTCACAAATGTTCTCTCGCTTCAACACAATAGAATCAAAACATGTTTTCTGTAAATATTAAGAAAGATCACGTATGCAAACCCGCCTAGTAACAGAGAACAGTCTAGTTTATGTATCCATCTTATAATAAACAATAACCTTCCTTTGTCTTACCCATGGATCAAAAAATATTTTCTGACAGAAAAGTCAATCTCAGTAATTCATTCATTTCAAAAAAAATTTATTTACAATATGTACAGGTTTTTTCTAATAACAAAGAAAAAATAAATTAAGTTACAATAGGATACCTTCTAAAAGCGTTTTTTGTAAGTATTCTCACACGCCGTATTGCAACAGAAGAGTCCATAAGGTGGGATAATTGTGACCAACGTCCCTTTACACACAAGTACAAGATCCTTGAGTGTATTCAATTGTTTAACCAGTAAGATGCCTCCAATAGAGAACTTGCGTTTATCCAAGTCACGTTTTGAACTATGTCGAAGTCGTATCGTTCCTTAACGAATACTTAGCTAGAGGTAGAAATCAACAACTATCAGTATGTAGTACTAAATTTCTCTACGAAAGTGTCTTTTTCGTTACGTTAAGTATACATATTATGTAAATTAAATGTGTGAACGTCCCCGTTAGTCAGTTGATTAAATGAAAGTATCTATGTTTTAATTTTAAAGACAGGGAGTATTTTAAGGTAACCTATACAGCAAAGTAAGCCAATGAATTTAACGGAGGCCAAATCCTCATCGAAAACACCAACTTTATTTTAAAATTGAGAGGTAATACGACTGCTTCCTTCTTCGGTACACCCAATATTTACCATTTAGAAATAATATAACCATACCTTTATTTAACAAATTAACTTTTACTGCTTCTAGACAAACACTAACCATTCTCCCAGAAAACAAGATAAAATATTTAGGGGTTTACAAAGTTAAATATCTCAAATGGAAAGAAAACATAACTTTTATATGCCAAAAATTTAGAATGGTAATATATAAACTTAAAAATTTAAGAGATTGTCTATAGCCACATCAACTTAAAGCTTGTCTTATTCTCAATTCTACCTTGATCTCTGCATCTCCTTTTTCATCTTTGTGTACGTTTCTTTCCAAATATTTGAATGTTTCTACTTGTTCAATGTGTGTTCAATCTAGTTTAATTAATAATACAATAATGACTTTTTTAACTTTTGTAACTATTGTCATGACATTAGTTTTATTGTGATTAATTTGCATATTTCTTTCTTTAAAGCTGCTTCTTAAATATTTAAATTTATTTATAAATATTTTTGTTTCCTTGTATACAGGGTGATTCATTACTAATTAGAAATATTTCAATTGTAGAATACTGAGCTTAAATTATGAAGATTTAATCAAAATCACCTACATAAAATGTGTCTCCATCCTGAGTTTTGTTTAAAAATTTAAAAATTATTTCTGTCCAGTTCTTTAAAATTATTTGACGTATTATTATCATACTTGGCGGGAAGTGTAGATAATATACACCCTAATAAATTATGTTAAACTAACGTTTCTGGCTACCATCAGAGGCGTACGACAGCGGCAAGTTACTGGATAATCTCTCCCAAATTCTACGCCACTGGCGAAATGCAATTGTATTACAATTTTTTGATTCTCCAATACTTTCTACGTAAATATCATACTTCTTCTTCATAGCGATAGTTATTATTTTTCGGGATATTTTAAGTTAAACATTTATTTTGTTTTACATTAATTGAGTCAACTATAAATTATTATTGTAAACGCTTTGTATTGCCGACTGGCACAATTTTTTTTAGTTTTGTTACTTTTAAAAGAACCAGTAATTAAATCATAGCGCCCATTTATTTCACAGAGAGTGATTAACCACGTTAACATGAATTAAATAATTAAAAACAAATTTTCTAAATACAGGAACAATTTTAATAAGAAGAAAATATCAAAAAGCACAAAGAACAATACTTAAAAAACTTTTTTATAACAAATGTTCAATGTGACCTCCGTTTACCTAAATAAGTTTTTTCATACTTTCGCTAAACGCTAACTTTAAAAAATATGGTTGGCTGATTGGCAATAAAATTAATGGAATTTAAAATTTGTTGCCATAGTTTCTGTTGAGTATTTATTGCTTGGTAATATACCAGTGATTTAATATGATCCCAGAAATAGAAATCTAAGGGATTACAATTGGGACTTCGAGGCGGCCACGTAAATTCACTACCTCTGCCAATTTAACGATGAGGAAATTGATGATCAACATAGTTCCGCACTATTAAAGGATAATGAGGTGGTGCTCCATCTTGCATTACCCACTTGTCTCTTCTATTAATCGAAAATTCCTCTAGATAATCGAAAAGTGTAGTTTGTAAAAACTGTAAATATGAGTTACCATTCAAATTTTCTGGTTAATCATAACGACTCAACAAACATTTATCTTAAATTCGTGTTGAAAATAGGATTCTCGGAATAGATGGAGATTTTCAATATGGCAATTGTGACCTGTCGCCTCGTCAGTAAAAAGATATTTTTCAACAAAATTACAACTTTAATTTTTTTTATTTATGATCCATTGAGCAAAATTCATTCATAAAGGAGTAAAGGATAATTTCTAGGCAATAAATTCTGTAGCAGTGTAAAGTGGAAAAGTAAATGTTATTTTTTCAGTATCTGAAAAACTGAGGACTGGCTTACTCTAGTCATTGCTGCTAAACTCTGAGTACTTAGTTCAGGATAATCAGCAACTCCCACTAAAATATCATCCTCCTGATTCATAGTTAATATTTTTGATTGTCCCATGCCACTGCTACACCTAAATCGTCCAGTTACTCCTAATCGATTAAAAATATTACTGAAAGTCTGGAAATTTTGATAGATATCTTAATATCTTCGAGCAGCAGCAAAAGAGGAATAATTTTAGTTTACATGAACACAGAGCATGTCTCGCATTTCAAGATTAGTAAAATTGCTGTACTGCGGCATTTTCATTTAATCGATTCTTTAAATTTTAACACAATCGCAATCTTAAGTGTCAGTAACAACTAATAGCAATGACAGCATCCTACTAGATCGGAACAGACCAGGCCCAACTACACAAAACCTAGGCCTATTTTGAATATGTCGCACTATGAAAGCATGTATCCCGCCCAATATGATACTATTATATCAAATAGTTTTAAAGTACTGGGCACAAATAATTTTTAAATAAAACATTGTGTAACTCAAACAGGAGACACATTTTTGTTGATACCCATTAAAGTTTCATTTGCGTAATAAATGCAATTCAATGTCCCAAAACACAGACATAATTTTTAATACACATTATAAAATCAAAATAATTGTAAAGCTTCATGTTTAACTTACATCTCGAAAAATAATAACTTTATCGCTATAAAGAAGGAGTACAATATTTACGTAGAAAATATTGGAGAATCGAAAAATTGTGACAGAATTGCAATTCAGCCAGTGGCGTAGAATTTGGGAACGAAAAACCAGTCACTTGCCTCTTTCGTACGCCTCTGATGGTAGTCAGAAATGTTTATTTAATAGACCTGTAAAAGTAACGATAAAACCAATACCCGTATGTATTCGTTACTTTAGATCTGACTACCCGTATCAAAATATTCGTTACTCGTTACTTTCGTTACTGTGATGCGAATCTACAGAACATGCGGCGCATGGGCCTCGCACACGTCTAATGCGGATGCGGAATTGGTGTCTAACTAATCGTACGTACGCATTGGTTCGGTTGTTAGGTTGGTACTGTCTAACAGGGGGTGCGGATGAGATTAGATCACAGACCTTTTATATGATTAGATATCGAATCGTTGGTTAATTAAATACGTAGCGAATTTGTAATTAGTAACAAAGTCGTGTAGTTCATTGAGCATGAGCAATGACGTAAAGTTTTGTAAAATAAAATATCGTCAGACAGAAACATATATATTTTTCTAACACACTAGTAGAAACAATAATAATACTCCATAAAATCATAACTTAAATAAACAAAAACATATTATATTCTTGCAACACGCTAACAGAAAAACAACTATTATACTATTCTATAAAACCAAAATAAGTCCCAATCGACGTGCGACTTGATAGTCGATAGCTCGATTCGCATCACTCACACTCGCATTTCGCAACTTGCACACCAAACCGGTATGTTTGTGCGATATGCGACGATGCGGATTCGAGTAACGAAGTAACGAAATTTAAAATGCAGTAACGAATTCGTATTTCGTATCTGACCGACTACCCGTTACTGAGTAACGAATACATACGGTTTGCCACAGCTCTATTATTTAACACAATTTACTTGGGTATATAGTATTTGCACTTCCGCCAAATATGACAATAATACGTCCAATAGTTTTAAAGTACTGGACATAAATAATTTTAAAATTTTTAAACCAAACACCCTGTAACTAAGAATGGAGACACATTTTATCCAGGTGATTTGGGTTAAATCTACATAATTGGAGCTCTGGATTCTATAGTTGAAATATTTTCAAAAAGTAATGAATCACTTTTTATATCACCAAGTCATCAGCAAAGCTATTGTTTGTCATTTTGATGTTCTTTTTTCTTTCTTTATTATTTTTTTTTTTAATTATGATCTTGTACTATATTACTACACTATTTAAGTCATCTCCTTGTCATAATCTTTCCTTGGTCAAAAATTCTTCTGCTTACATAACATTTGTTAAATGTTTTTGGTGGTATTGGTGTCATTGTATGCGCTGAAAATTGTCTTTCTTAGTTTATTTTTTATGATAAATGTAATTTCGCTATTTCTTTGGGCGCTTTAAGAGCCATTTTGTGACAGAGTCTAAAATTATAGTGCGGTAACATTTATTATTCTATAATAAACTGTAGGTAATAGCTATTTGTCTATTAAGAGAGAAAAGTGATACTTTGCCGCTTAAGACAGCAAGTTAGCCGCTGGACGCGTAGCGGCAACGAACTTTTCGCTCAAAATGCACACAAAATTTTTTCTACGACTACATTGTTTTATAGATACAAAAAGTGAAAATTTATAAGTAGTGATAATGAGTTGCTTATATCTAAGTTAATTATGAAAAACTAAGTTAATATTCCAAGTCAATGTTAACTAATATAAGAAAAAAATATTAAACTACGTAAAAATACCTTGAAAATCAATTATCAAAACGAAATAATATTATTATATTATATCTAATTTAAATAAAGCGAGCAACCAAGTTGTCAAGTTTTCCGCTTGGAGAGCGATAAAACTGTCACTTAATATGAATTCGCCAAAAATATCAACTTTGCGGTTGAATTTCGAAACGCAAAAGCCTAGTTTGGATAGTGGTCGTAGCAAAAAATGCATTTTTATCAGAATAGTAAATCCTAATTTATATCAGAAAATGACATTCGAAATAATTCGACAATAAATTCATTATTTTCGCCCCCTTTCCTTGTTTCATTGTATAAAACCTAATCAAAAGAACGAATCCTCCGCTAAACCGATTGTGAACGAAGTTAAGATTCTGTCCAATTATATCAACATTTTTTCGTTCAACTGAAATGAAATTATCATTTAAAATTAGAGAAATATGCAAATCCAGTGAAATTAGAAACGGACGGCGTTCCTACAGCTGTTACATTCTTCGAATCTGTTAATTTAATAACAAAGAAAAAATTGCAAACTTGTATTGCGGACCCGGATTCGCCACGATTTCGATTTAGGATGAAATGGCGTTACACTGCATTGACGTGGAAAAAGTAGTAAAAAAAGTTTTAATTTTGTTTTATAGTGTTTACCTTCTACTGTTGATGATTCCATGATATCTTGTCATATTATATAATCAAATATATTAATATAAATAAATTAATATTGCATTTAAATTTAATACTAAGGCGATTGTCTTAGACCAACATTCCTTCAACAAAAAAATCAATGTTCCAAAAATCCATAATTGCAAAATTTTTCTTGTGGCAGAGCTAAGTAAACAGGTATACTGAAGTTTTCTTTTACACTCTTTAATATATACACACTTCTGATACTTGTACTTATATAATTAATAGGTATTTCGTATTGTAAATAAATTGGAGTCATGTCGATATCAGTTAAAAATAGCATATATACATTTTTAAACAAAACGGCGTTCCCAACTTATTTTAATTGAGAAGTAGATTTCCATCATTTAACAATTTACTTTTTCTCCATGATTCTTGTTTGTTAACAGAAATATAGGATGTGGCGATGTCTGATCTTAAAGTGTGAAAGTACTTTAAAAAATTTACCATTTTGCCGTGTCATAATGAAGTGTCTATTTCTATAGATTGCTAAAGAATCGGATATACCATACACTAATAATAGAGCGCTTGTATCGGTATCTATTTCTAATAGTAACTTTTATCATTTCTTAAATCGGATTAAAGTAAGGTGTATGTTTTTATATATAATAAATGTTTATTTTAACGTTTTCTAACCTATTTTTTTTTTAATATTTGAAATTTAAACAAAGCGAAAAAATAAATATTTGTTTAATTTTACGTTACATCAAAAAGACCCATTTTTATTTTCAAGTACTTGGTCTCTACTTGCAGTAATGAAATCAGCCAAACTGACAAAAAGTTCCGCAAAATCTAAACATTCCAAAACGATAGTGTTTCCCAAAATATCGCCAAAACTTATTCGTCAGTCGTAACGCAACAATTTCCATCAAAAGAACAAGCCATAATATTTAATTCTTTTGAAAATGCTTTTCTTCATGACTATCTAATATCATTAGAATCATTTATCCCATCAAAAAATATATTGTTCTTCCCCCGAATGTCCAACCAAAGAATATGCATGTATCTTGCCAACAAAAGTGTAGGTAATACATTCATGACCAATTACGGGCAATGAAAATTAATAACCAAACAGTAACAGCTCGAAGACTCATCACCCTTGCCGATAGCTTGGTTCTTTTCAATGTCTGTCCAACAATTCCCTACAATATGATACTCCAGGAACCAAGGGCGTAGATAATGGAGGTGTAATTGGGGTAATTACCCCCCCCCCCCAAGCCACAGTCAACATCAATATTTTTTTAAACGTTATATTAAACAAAAATAGAGAGATAAAATAAATACTATAAAACAAAGAGTTTCTCAAACATTGTCATCTAAAATAATAATATTTCTGCAAATTGAAAATTTAAATTTATATACAGGGTCCCATAATTTCGTAATTGTTCGATATTTCAATGTTATTTCAAGTGTTATTGACAAACAAAAAAAAAAACAAGTTTTAATAAAAGTTATATGGATTTGAAAAATACATATTTTAAAAATATTTTTGAATATACAGGGTGTTGCGTTTTTGCAATGTTTTTTAAATAGAACACTCTATATTTTATTTTATTTTTAGAATGGCTTAAGAATACTGTATTTAGCCTCAGAATGTTTTTAAAAAATATTACAGTGTTGCCAAACAATTTTTTTTTTAATTAGAGAATGATGCAGACCCCAAATTAAATTATCATAATTTAGATAGGTTTACATTAATTTCAAAATGACTTAATATACAGACTTATAAAATACTAAGTTAACGAATAGACATGATACAACTGGTTTATTCTATACAGAGTGTTTTGAAACATGTCTTAAATATGGTTCAATTTACTCAATTTTTTCAAACGCAACACACTGTATATTATCTTGGCATAAAATTCCCTATAAATTTGCCCATGTAACAATAAAAATGTGTTAGTCAATAACACATATACGAGGTGTCCAATCAGTGCATAATTGATTGATAGCTGTTTTATTATTAGAAATACGAAGAAATGTTTAATATAAAAGTTTTATGACCATATTTAACAAATATTCCTAAATATACAGAGTGATCCATAAACGAGGTACTAACCAAATATATACTTTTTTAAAGCAAAACATGCTGCAGGTAATAATACCTACATATTTGATTGTTTTTAGATCGTCAAAAATTTTTAATTGATTTCATTCATTTGCTATGTTATACATATGGTGTGTCAAAACGTGATGTTACGATTTTCTCAATTTTTTAAATGGAATACCCTGTATTAATTAATTGGTGTGTAAGGGATTTTCTCGCCTCAGAGAAAATGCTTTCTTACAAGTGGCGCTTGTTTACGGGATGGCTCTCGAGCGTCAAATTTGATATATGGTTTACTCCACAAACTTTCGAAACCTGCGTCGAAAGTACTTGGGCAGCACAGATGGAGATGAAAAATTCCAGGGATCAGAGGTCACTTAGACTCAATTAATTAGTAGTCACAAGTAACGGGCTTTAATCATTACTTGTGGTTGTAAAGAATTTCTCACTGCTGAAAAGTAAGGGCGCAAGATGTATGCAAATATAGTGAAATATTAATTTCTACCTTTTACAATTATGAAATCAAAAATATAATATATGTGCATATCCGCACCTAAATCTAAATATCAACGTTTAATGTTGAAACACAACAACCATTTAACACTCTCCAAATTGCAAGAAGTTACCTACTTAACCAAATTATTAATCCATGAAATTTTACAATTAAATGTAAATCATAGAATAAAATAAAAAGAAAATGTAATAAAAACAAAAAAATAATAATACACAAAGGACTTGAAACACAGATGTTATTTGCTGAAACTCCCAGATTGAAAGAGGTTAATATACTTAATCTAATGTGTGCCCTTAATGGGTCTTATGAGTCGGCATAACTTATGGTTAAGTCTTGTTTTTATATCAATAGTGTAAAAAAAGATATATAAAAAAAAGGTTAAATGTTGACCGTAGCCCTTAGTTCGTGAAGTATTTATGGTCAATACCCAAGCCGAGACAGTGCATAAATAACAAAATTTTAAAATAGGTCCTAAGTAATTAAATTATGAAATATGTTGATAATACATAAGTTATTAATAGAAAAACTCTGGAACATTCTGTGTGCAAAAGTATTAATAATGTTGAGAATACGTTCATTTAAAAGTAAATGTAAAATCAGCAGGCACATGGCACATATGAAACCTTTATTATAATATAAAAAATCTGATAGTAGGGTGTTTCCATTGACAGCATCACTATCTTCCTATACATATAAAGAACCATCCATGTAAAATCAGCTATAAGCAAGCCAGACTCAAAAACTACTAAAATTATTCATACTCACATTTTTTTTTTCGTCTTTAAATCCGTTTTAGCGGTGTAAGATGGGTCAAAAAAAAAACATGGGAATTTATCCAAACAACGAAATTCCTCAAAAATATTATATACCCGTTCTTCCACAATTAATACTGGAGTAAAATCTAGAATCCCCTTTAATAGGATAGCCACGATGGCTACACATAAAATACAGATTTTTACCCCTAGATGAAATATGAGGTTCTTTTCCTTTCTTCACCTGTCAGACCCAACTAACCAATAAAACTGACCCTGTTTTCACTTTCGTTTTTGGAAAATGACAAGCCGAGTGGGTTCAGAAATTCATCTTTAAGAATTTATCTACGAAAGATTACCCTACAAACTATATCTATATACACAATATAACTAGAGTACGATTCAACTAAGAAAAAGCCATACACATCATACCTGACAAAGGCTGCAATAATTTGCCTCTCTCTCAGGTCCATCCCATTTAAGCGTCAGTGGCGTTTTGGCGATTTTTTTCGTTTTTCTAATATAGAGATCACATACTTAAAATCAAAGTATGTGATAGAGATACAATTGCTTAATAATTTGGCAACGCTGTACGACTGCCGCATGTTCCAGAATATAATTCGAACAGAAGCTATCGTGTAAACATGGATCCCTTATTATTGTGAGCCAAACTTCGGCGTTGCCAAGCTTTTACTTACGAACAAAAATACGGGTTCATGGGAAGAAAGTGAAGACAGCGAAAGTACTATACTCTGTTTTTAAACTGGGAGGAGCGAATTAAAATGACGCATTTACACAGGTAAAAGTAACTAGATTTGTTACTAAGAGCGAGTTTCGAAATATAGTCGTATTCAAAATTTATAAAATAATTATCTTTATCGGCCTTCGTCGGTGAGTCGCCAATGAGCGGTTAAGATCTATAACGATTTAGAATTGTGTTTTGACGTTTGACCACTCCCTATAATAATTATTATTTTTTTAAGTATTTTGAAAATTCGAAAAATAAAATTTGGAAATCGAATTTTGGCTTGGAAAAAATGGTCAAACGACATAGGTTTAAAATTAAGATCTATAACAATTTAGAATTGTGTTTTGACGTTTGACCACCCCCTATAATAATTTTAATGTTTCTAGGTATTTTGAAAATTCGAAAAATAAAATTTGGAAATCGAATTTCGGCTTGGAAAAAATGGTCAAACGACATAAGTTTAAAATTTAGATCTATAACGATTTTGAATGGTGTTTTGACGTTTGACCACCCCCTATAATAATTTTCAAAATACTTAGAAACATTAAAATTAATATAGGTGGTGGTCAAACGTCAAAACACATTTCTAAATCGTGATAGATCTTAATTTTAAACTTATGTCGTTTGACCATTTTTTCCAAGCCGAAATTCGATTTCCAAATTTTATTTTTCGTATTTTCAAAATACTAAGAAACATTAAAATTATTATAGGTGGTGGTCAAACGTCAAAACACAATTCTAAATCGTTATAGATCTTAATTTTAAACCTATGTCGTTTAACTATTTTTTCCAAGCCGAAATTCGATTTCCAAATTTTATTTTTCATATTTTCAAAATACTTAAAAAAATAAAAATTATTATAGAGGGTGGTCAAACGTCAAAACACAATTCTAAATCGTTTTAGATCCTAATTTTAAACTTTTGTCGTTTAACTATTTTTTCCAGGCCGAAATTCGATTTCCAAATTTTATTTTTCGAATTTTCAAAATATTTAGAAACATTAAAATTAATATAGGGGGTGGTCAAACGTCAAAACACAATTCTAAATCGTGATAGATCCTAATTTTAAACTTATGTCGTTTGACCATTTTTTCCAAGCCGAAATTCGATTTCAAATTTTATTTTTCGATTTTTCAAAATACTTAAAAAAATTAAAATTATTATAGGGGGTGGTCAAACGTCAAAACACAATTCTAAATCGTTATAGATCTTAATTTTAAACTTATGTCGTTTAACTATTTTTTCCAAGCCGAAATTCGATTTCCAAATTTTATTTTTCGAATTTTCAAAATATTTAGAAACATTAAAATTAATATAGGGGGTGGTCAAACGTCAAAACACAATTCAAAATCGTTATAGATCTTAATTTTAAACTTATGTCGTTTGACCATTTTTTCCAAGCCGAAATTCGATTTCCAAATTTTATTTTTCGAATTTTCAAAATACCTAGAAACATTAAAATTATTATAGGGGGTGGTCAAACGTCAAAACACATTTTTAAATCGTTATAGATCTTAATTTTTAACCTATGTCGTTTGACCATTTTTTCCAAGACCAAATTCGATTTCCAAATTTTATTTTTCGAATTTTCAAAATATTTCGAAACATTAAAATTAATATAGGGGGTGGTTAAACGTCAAAACACAATTCAAAATCGTTATAGATCCTAATTTTAAACTTATGTCGTTTGACCATTTTTTCCAAGCCGAAATTCGATTTCCAAATTTTATTTTTCGTATTTTCAAAATACTAAGAAACATTAAAATTATTATAGGTGGTGGTCAAACGTCAAAACACAATTCTAAATCGTTATAGATTTTAATTTTAAACCTATGTCGTTTAACTATTTTTTCCAAGCCGAAATTCGATTTCCAAATTTTATTTTTCATATTTTCAAAATACTTAAAAAAATAAAAATTATTATAGGGGGTGGTCAAACGTCAAAACACAATTCTAAATCGTTATAGATCCTAATTTTAAACTTTTGTCGTTTAACTATTTTTTCCAAGCCGAAATTCGATTTCCAAATTTTATTTTTCGAATTCTCAAAATAGTTAGAAACACTAAAATTAATATGGGGGATGGTCAAACGTCAAAACACAATTCTAAATCGTTATAGATTTTAATTTTAAACCTATGTCGTTTAACTATTTTTTCCAAGCCGAAATTCGATTTCCAAATTTTATTTTTCATATTTTCAAAATACTTAAAAAAATAAAAATTATTATAGGGGGTGGTCAAACGTCAAAACACAATTCTAAATCGTTATAGATCCTAATTTTAAACTTATGTCGTTTAACTATTTTTTCCAAGCCGAAATTCGATTTCCAAATTTTATTTTTCGAATTTTCAAAATATTTAGAAACATTAAAATTAATATAGGGGATGGTCAAACGTCAAAACACAATTCAAAATCGTTATAGATCTTAATTTTAAACTTATGTCGTTTGACCATTTTTCCAAGCCGAAATTCGATTTCCAAATTTTATTTTTCGAATTTTCAAAATACCTAGAAACATTAAAATTATTATAGGGGGTGGTCAAACGTCAAAACACATTTCTAAATCGTTATAGATCCTAATTTTAAACCTATGTCGTTTGACCACTTTTTCCAAGCCGAAATTCAAATTTCAAATTTTATTTTTAGAATTTTCAAAATACTTAGAAACATTATAATTATTTTAGGGGATGGTCAAACGTCAAAACACAATTTTAAATCGTAATTGATTTTAATTTTAAACTTATGCCGTTTAACCATTTTTCCAAGCCGAAATTCGATTTTCAAATTTTATTTTTAGAATTTTCACAATACTTAGAAACATTAAAATTATTTTAGGGGGTGTTCAAACGTCAAAACACATTTCTAAATCGCTATGGATCCTTATTTTAAACTTATGTTTTATTTTTCAAATTTTTACAATACTTAAGAACATTAATATTATTTTAGGGGATGGTCAAAATTCAAAACCCAATTCTAAATTGTTTTTCGTCTTATTTTTAAACTTATGTCCTTTGACTATTTTTTGCAAGCAGAAATTTGATTTCCAAATTTTATTTTTCGAATTTTCACCCTACTTGGAAACATTAAAATTATTTTAGGGGGTGGTCAAACGGCGAAACCTAATTTTAAACCTTTATGGATATTTATTATGTCTTTATGTCGTTTGACTATTTTTTGAACTAGAAATTGGATTGGGAAATATTCTCTTTGAATTTTTAACCCCTATGGGGTCTTTTAAGATATTTTGGGGAGTGATCAAAAAGCGTTACATCATTTTAAACGTTTTTGGATCATATTGTCTTTCTGACCATTGATCTATCGTTTAAAGTTGAAATGCATCCCAGAATTCCTTTTTTTCTATAATTCACCCCCTTTAAATTATTTTAGGGGTTGTTAAAAAAAATCTAAGAGGTGGTCAAACATGGTCAAAAGTTGGTTAACCCTATGGTGCAGTCAGTTTTAAAAAATAATAATTTCGGGGGGCCAGCGGGCACTCGGTCATTAATATTTTTTTTAAATATTTTGGTTTCTGAGGGTGGTCAAAAAAAGTTAGTGGGTGGTCAAACATGGTCAAACGTATGTCGCTTTTAAAACTAAAATTTTCAAATTTCGGGGGGCCAGCTTCACAGAGCTGTGAAACTGACTGTAATCTGACCAATCAGAAGGCTACAGAATTGCCAACTTAAATTCAAATCGCTCCTCTTAGTTCAAAAACAGAGTATAATAGTTTATTAACAGACGAACTAGGATGTACTCCTCTAGTTTAACTTTTTGCACTAGTTGCATAAATAACCAATATTTTAATTGTAATAAAAATCTTAAATTACAAAATTGTGTTGCTATTTTTATTTACTTCCCACTGAATGTTTTGCGAGTCTAAAGTCGAAAAATATATGTAATGTTATTTTAGTTTAGTTATTTAGGTAATATACAAATGTTTAAATCATTAAAATTTAACTTTTTAATCCAATAAACATTTTTTGTTGGGAAACTGCTTTAATTCTTTTTTAAAAAAGAGCCTACGCCACTGGTATATCGATCTGGAGCAACGGAGAAGGAATATTTTAAAGTGAGGCAGACGATGACTAGTTGATGACGCCCGTGGCTTTTTCTAAGTTGAATCGTACTCTACAGTTGTACATTTGGAAATTGTTACTGACAAAAATCCACAACACATTGGTCGCGAAAAATATTCTAGGCGCGTATAACCCTACAGTTTAACGAACGCACCTCGTACAACGCTACCATTACCTGGAACGACACAAAACACATGACTCTATCAGTTTTCGTGTCCCGTCCACTTGAAATTTAACGTTAAATATAATATAACTAATCCAAGAAATTCTTACTGTCAAAAATTAAAAACAACAAAAATTAAACAAGTTCGATGAAATTGGTATCGAAGATAATTTGTTATCTAAAGGTAATATATAAGTAAATTCACAACAAATCGTTCTATTTTTAGCAGAATTGAACAAATTAAAGCAAGCCAGTATTGTACAAAGGATAAAACCTACAAAAATGTATAGCTAAGACAATATGAACAAAATACGAAACTCCTGTCCAGTGATACGATTAATTAAATTATAATAATGATATTTGAGTGCCAAAAAATACATACAGCCAGTTCACGACAAAAACAATGGT
Organism: Psylliodes chrysocephalus; assembly: GCA_927349885.1. Lineage (NCBI taxonomy): Eukaryota > Metazoa > Arthropoda > Insecta > Coleoptera > Chrysomelidae > Psylliodes > Psylliodes chrysocephalus. Next base: position 27,434,734 of record OV651816.1, read on the forward strand.
TCTTAAACTCTTATCAACAACAAATTACGGTTTACCTTTTTTTCCGTATGCTTAAACAAGGTGAGTCGAATTTTTCCATTAATAATTTGAGCTGCCAAAAATTAACTTTACACGATGTTTGAAGGACAATAAAATGCGCATTTTAAATTTGCTTGAATTTTTGGAATAAAAAAAAAATTGAAAATTTTGATTTTATTTTGTGCTAACATTTAAAAAGAAGTATTTTTAAATTTCAATAAACACGCCCATTATTTCTATGAATGACAGCTTTGTTCTAATGCAGTTACTTATAAAACTTTTTACTATCGGCGCAGTAAATTTAAAATATAAAAACCTTTCATGTTTCACTCGAATATTATCAGTCAAATCGTCTACCCTTCGCCACTCAATACTATTAAATTATCATGAAAGGAACGAAAGAAAGAAGTAAAAAGTATACCGGCTTTTAAATTAGAACGGACGCATTAGCGTCCCCGGGACTCGAGAGAGCGAAAATTTTGTCAAATATTTTGAGGGAATTATTTTAAAGGAAATAATTGTTTCCATTTGTTCGTCGGAAAGAAAGGGAGATGTTCGAGAAATTGTTTTAGAGGATTATACTTAGTTTTAAATAATTGCTTTTAGATGCTGATTTCTGCGGCAGAGGATTTATATGAAGTCCAGGAAAATGTCTGGGAGAATTTCTGAGAATAAATCTTCGAGAGAATGTGGAAACAAATTAAGAAATCGGTTTGCAATTTAATGCGTTCTGCGCAAAATGGAAGTAGAACATACAATGTTGATTATTACTAGTGATTTTATAAAATAAAACGCTTTCGGTACAGTTGACATATAATCACCCGAAGAGATTTAAAAATATATTGCTAGTCTTAAAACAAAATTTAAAAAATCCAACATAATTGCTGATTTGAATCGTTCTTCGTCGTAATAGGTGTTTTTCTAAACGACTTTTTAAAAATTCTATTTGTATATATTTCTGACTGTAATCATCTGAAGCTAGAAATATTAGAACAACCAAAAAATAAAGTATTTTAAAAACTGATCCGTATGAAATAATGGTTCTTGTCGGTGCCATGATTGTAATTTCCTACAATCGTGTCCCTCAAGATGATGAGTACTGGTCTAAAATTACCTCAGTAGAAAAAAACATGATCAAAGTGGCTATAGATTGAAGTATATTTCTTCTACTATTCTCAAAACTTTACTTCAACCAACCAAATAAACCAAAACATGACCATAAAACATTTTACGTGAATGAATTAGTATCTTTCTTGAAGTCTTAATTTCAGAAAGTGCGGTCTAAGGCTACGTTTCAAATCATTGATGAGACTATGGCAACATTCAAAGGTAAGTCCTACCTTTGAAGCCAATTAAAACCGGAATAAACCTCTGGCAACGCTGTGACTGTGAAATAAAGGCTACGTAAATGATTTTACAAGATAGTAAAAATTTTTGTCATACTATTAGGAAAAAAGATGTCGTAATATGTCGTGACGACAGGTTCTTTACGTCTGTCGATTAAGTAAATACACTGGATTTTGCTTGTATTGGAACCTGCATAAAAAACCGCAGCGATTTACCTAATGTTAAAGATAAGCTTACCCAAAGTGGTGATTCTAAAGCATTGTGTAATAACTTTGGTTCATTGGCCACAATTTGGCAAGACACTAAGAAGGTCCATGTAGTAGAAGTGAACAGAGATGGTTTCAAAAAAAAAATTGAATCCAGTTTCCTTTTATAATACTTTTGTGGGTGGTGTAGATCTAGGAGACCAATTTTCAGCTTCATATGATCCAAATCGCAAATAAAATAAATGGTGAAAAAAAGTTTTCCAGAAGATCTTGATGTCGGCTATAGTAAATAGTTGGACAGTATACCAAGAAATTTAGCATAAAAATATTTTGGTTACACTAGCTGAACATCTAACAGGATATAAAAAAAAAGAGCTATATTTCAGCAAAGAGTAAGATTAGGTAAATAAACATATCAAGGTACTAAATTATATTTTATTAATTTTTGTGTCTCTTTTTTTATTTCTAGGAAAACCATCAAGTATTTCTATTTTATTAAGTTCATTTAATGAGAAAATATATAACTTAATTATTGAATTTTTAATTAAAGAAAATATTAAAATATAAATAAATAAACAAAAAATTATTCGGTTTACAAAAGTCTGTGGCAACAAAAAATACGTTTAGATGCCAATTCTCAAAAAAAAAAAAAAATATATATTGGCGGCTACTTACCAACAGATGAAAAACCGCGTGATATGTGTGTATCAATAGAGAGGAGTGTTTTAATCGCAGTACCTAAGTTGTATAATAATAGACTAGTAATCCTCCCTTGGTCGCTGTATTTTGACCCAACTTGGCTTGTTATAATTATATAAATTCACCTATAAAAATCACCGTATTACTACGAATTCGTTTGCATGTTTTGTTCTTAGAGAGAATTAGTTATTAACGAGCCAATTTCAACAAGTTTGTTTGCTTCGTACTTTGAGTAATTAATTAATTGTTCTTCTTATTCCCGTAATTCCTAAATATGATATTTTGTTTTGTTTTTATTGACAGGTGATATTTGACGTAAAGTCAGTTGACAGAAAACTACAGTGAGTTGGATATCATTTAGGTTTTGTTCCGAAAGTCAGATAATGGAAATTTCACAATAGGCGATTTATCGTTTTGTGCTCTGTCACAGAGATTCGATTCGCTATACGAAACGCGCGTTTGTTTTTAATGATAGTTTTGTAATATTTGGTGTACCATAGAAGTGCGTTCGTTTTAAATGGTAGTTTCGCGATGTTCGGTATGCACAAGGAGATTTTTCGCGATCAGATTTGTACTGATTTTTGTCGGGAGAGCAATTTCTAAACATTGTTTTATTGACCATAGATATAATTTGATAGCTGAATCTCTCATAAATGGTCTCTAAGACATATACTGGTAAATTATTGGTTCTCTAAGTATGCTTTCTGAACCCACTCGGCTGTCATGTCAAATGATAAAAAAGCAAGTTTCGAAGACTTTTCTTCGAAACTTTTTTGACAGTTGAAAATAAAGGGGATACTTTAAAGTGCTGTAAAGAAAACATTTAAATTTTTTGTAACAATTCTGTTTTCAGATTTTTCTTTATCTATAATTAGTGAAAGAAAGGGTTTAGATATTTTTGGGGAAAACTTAAGTATTTGCAGATAAATTTTCCATTGTATAGTAATAACCCATTTTACATTCGCTAAGAAGTTTTATCGTCATATATTTGGAAGTCCATCTGCATTGGAGTTTTGAAGTCTTCTTTAACTTTAGAAACTTTCTGGTAAACCCTTTACGTAATAGGGTTCACCTTTACGATTTCACTTCGAAAATTTCACCCGGAGGGTTCACCTTTAGGATTCCAACTCTATATTTTTTTCTCCCAGGGTTTCACACGTGAGTTCAGCCGTGAGTTCAATCTTGGGGGACACAGTACACTGTTTTATTAGAACATTGGTCCATATATTTGTGGTCCATTGGTTTAATAGCCACCTGGCCTACTATTTTACTGGTTTTTACATAGATGTTATAGTTCGTTGCAAATTATAAGATTTGGAAAAACCCAGTTGTTTTACCCGCGCTGATAACTGTAGTTATTGACAGCGGTCCGAATTTTAACAAACAATTGTGACCCTTAGATATTGAATAAGTGACTAGTCAATAAGGGTCACAATTAAATGCTCTTTTGTATAGAGGTACTGTTGTAATGCTCTGCGCAATTGAAAGGACAGGGTTGAACTGACCACCGACCATCGTTAACCTGATTTATTTCTGTTTTGTAGTTTGTAGATATAAGCTTCATTCGCGGTAACAATCCTGAACTGATTCAGAATTACTAATTCATACTGTGAGCGCATGCTCGATTCATTATCAATTCTGAATTTTTACCGCTCGCGCAATGCCTATTATATCTCGGTATTTCAGGTATAGACAAGCAATCCAAACCCAATAATTATTTTACCGCGAACGCAGAATAGAACCAATAGTTCAGTTCTTTTTTTTTCCGCGAACGCTTTTTAACTACTGCGCCTGCGAAATCGTTACTGTTAGTAATAATTCGGTTCAGGATTGTTACCGCGAACAAAGCTATTGTTTGTGTTGTTAAAATAATGGAGTTAGAAAGTGATGAATTAATTTCTAAAATTAGTGGATGTGCCGGCTTTGATAAAGAAAAGCGCACTCATACATTGGTGGATGAAACAAGTTGTTCTGAACGTATACAATAGTGAATGTTTTATCTATTTTCTTATTAAACTGTATGCATAGGTTAAAAACAGTTTTTTGGCAGGATTTATTGATAAATATGGAGTGGACAAAATTTTTAACTAATATTTCTATTTCATTAGTAGCTAAAATTATAAAAAATGGAGGAGAACCTTAACATTCGCGAAACGATTCTGGTTCTTCTCGTTGTATACCAAAGCATTTATTGGGACCATTCAGACAAACATTATATGTCATTTATGATGCAAACAACTTCTTAAATTTAAGCAAACGAATGAAAACTAAAAAACAAAATGATAATTGAAAATTGCCACAAAACTACTTACTTTGTGGAGATTTTTAAGATCACATGGTTTTAGATTTAAAGTGGTGGACAAACGATAAGGAATCGTTCAATCTTATCGATTAGTAAAATAGAGACATTGATTATATTGGAAAAATTCAGCAATTTAGTAGTGAAGAACGAACACTGTATTATTTGGACGAATCTTGGGTTGACACTCATAAAATTACAAAATAAGTTAGTGTGATGGTAAAAAATGCGTAGCTGATGTACTGGGGGTAAAAGAATATGTATCTTACATTGTGGAGGAGCATATGGTTGGGTGGAGGATGCTCTGTTATTATCGGCTAAGCATATAAAAAAATGTAGTTTAGATTATTATCTAGATATTGATGAAGATTTATTTGAAAAATGGCTAGAATATAATTTGATTTCAAAAATACAGAATAACAGTGTTATTGTGTTAGATAATATCATTCCAGATTAGTTCGCAAAATTACAACCAAAAGTTCACTTAAACCTGTGATCCAACAATTTTTAATGGAAAATGATTTATATTTTAAAGAGACTTGTACTAAAAAGCAGCTACTAGAAGTTTTAGAAGTTGGACATTTTACCAATGAGTATGTAGTAGATAACGTTATAAAAAGTCATGGACACAACATTCTGCGGTTGCCTCCTTAATATTGCATTTTTAACCCCATAGAGTTATGAGTTCATTAAAAAAAACATATTCATGATTACAATATTAGTCCTAAATCAAGTAAGAATGTTATTAATTTAATAAAATATGCATTTAATAAAATTACTAATATACATTGAGCAAACGTGATTAAACATATTATTGCTATTGAGAATAAATATTTAATAAAGATTCATCATTAACGTAGCTGAAAAAAGTGACGGGGATTTTAGTGAAAATGATAACAGCGGTAATCCTTAAATCAGAGATTTTGTATAAATTATTTTATTTAATTTTGTAGGATAAAAATTAAAAGTCTCTTTTGGTACTTCTAAAATTGTTTGCTCCTATTTACAGTAACGCTGGATATTCCTTCTCTTTTAATTTGTCACGTAATCATGTTAAAAAAAAAACATTTTTGTTCAGACATTTCTCATTCCGACCCTGTCTATAGTGTGATTTGGGAATTCCATTTCTTATAATTTGCAACGAACTATACTTTATCTGAATGGGAAGATGGTGTTAGTAATGTTGATAATTGGAGACACCCTACTTTCAAATATTTTATATTATAATGAAGATTACATATGCACTATGCCCAGCAATTTGTTGAATTAAACATTCCACTTTTTTTAAACGAATGTTCTCAAGGTATTTTCATCTTTATTATTACTTTTTCACACACATAATGTGTAGGTTTTTCTTAAATAACTTTTGTGCTACTGTATAATTATTACAAACTACAATTAATTAAGCACTTAATGATTTGAGTACAATAAGTTATTTCAAAATTTAATTAATTATTATTATATTTTATGGCAAAATTTCATGTTCTTTTTTTTAATAATTAGATCTTAACCAAAAAGTTAACCTTTTAGCGCAAAAATAAATTTTTTCCTAAATTTGCGCTAAAAATTATGGATTTGTCAAAATTTGATGTTTTTAGCTAAAAAAAAAAAATCTTGCACAATCAGTGTCTCTTTAGATTTTTGTAAATGACCTATCTATATATAGATCTCTGGATCAAAATAAGCAATTATTGTTAATTATTTCAAACAAGTTTTATTATAAACGAAAATACATTTATCCAATTGATATGGTGAAATTTGGCAAAACATGCTACACAAAGTGTTAAATTACATTTTTACAAAACGTAAGGGGTCGACTTGTGCAGGATGGATACCGGCATCGTTTCTGGTTTGTTCTTTTTTCAAGAAAATGCCCTTGTCCATAGTACCATTTATTACATAGTACCATCCGGAAAAAGTGCCCTAGAGGAACATATAAAACTAGTTGGTCTAGCTTTCAGCACACTCTTACCGTGTCCTTTCTTGAGATATGTCACAACAAGTTTACATCTGCAGTTTATAAGAGTTATGGACTTCCTCCCATAGACCCTTCTGTACAATAGAAAGGTGTTCACTACAGCCTTATCAACACCCCTTGTAAAAAATGGCCAATATCACTTTTTTTCCTTAAATAGCAATGTTGTGCTTTTTTAAAAGCCCGTCATAATCGTCAATGGGATCTATTCTGTAACAATTCCTTTATTAACGGCCTTTAAAAATATTTTCTTCTTTACTTCTGTCATTATTTAAACGGATCTTTAAAATACATTAAAGAACTATCTTATAGAAATCTGTTTAAGTAATGACAGAAGTAAATTAATGAATAAGAAAATATTTTAAAGGCCGCCAATATTTTTAAAGGCCGTTAAATATAAAGGAATTGTTACAGAATAGACCCCAATCCCTACCATATATTTGTTATTATTCTAAATAAGTCTCGGCTGAGGTACTTCTTTAATCGATCCCATCTTGAGGTAGATGCGACTGGTTTATTAGTATCGACGTTTGTGGCAATTAAAACACACTTATTGTCAATCCATTTTACTACTAAAATTTGGTTGGCAAAATGGAACCTAGGATCATACGCTCCCTTCGGTGATTTTTCTGTTTTCGAAGATTCCACTGTACATTTGGATGTGCGGTTTTTTAGAATTGTTCCAGTTGCTCTAATTTGCATTTCTTTTAGCTGGTGGAGTAATGCATAGCTGTTAAAAAAATTATCAAAATATACACAATGACTTTTCGGATTCTCGATAATATATAACATTTTAAAAACTTATGTTATGCCAAGTGAAATGGTTTTGTGTGTTACGATCACCCTTGGTTTTTTCCAGTATACTGGGTAAAAAAGTAACAATAGCCGTCGTCGCCATACATTGCCCATAGTTTATATCCGAATCTGATAGATTTGGATTTTATAAACTATTTTATTGAATGATGACCATAATATCTTACAATCATTTCATCTATTAAAAGGTTTTCGTGGACGACTTCAAATTTTTGAAAGTTTTGATTTAGTTTGACAAGAAAGGGCCTAACTTTGGAGCACTTATTATCTTTATGGTCGTTAGCTTTCATATTATATTGACTAATGACTAATTTTAGTTATAAATACACAGTTCGACTTATCGCTTTCTTTGCCAAGGGTACGCCCATCTTAGAATATAAAAAAGTAGAAATTAATATTTTGCGATATTTTGCAAATTGTCCTTCGCTTGTTACCATTCTAACAACTGATCATGCCACATATTGAGAAATTTATTATTTATTCTGGGTTTATGTATATGACATGAGTTAATTTTCTATAAAATTTAAGTTCATCATATAGCCAAATTGATTACTCAAAATATCGTATTTTAGACAGCCTTATTTTAAACAGCCACCCCCTACCTTGGACGCCATAATGTAAGTTACCAAATATACCAATTTCCAGATGGAAAACTGCCTAAAGTTGAACTTTAAAAAAAATCTTTACCAATAAAATTTTGTGTACTGGTTACATAAGTTTCGGTTGTTTCAGTGTTAATCTTCGGGCGATCAAGGGAGGATTATTAGTCATTTATTGTATAACTTAGGTATTACAAATAAATTTCCATCCTCTTGTCTATTGATAAGATAAATTATATAGTAAAAATTAAAGCTAGTTTCCAATAAATAATAGCTGCAAAAGTTTATATCAGCAATCTAGTTAACGTAGGTAAGCTAGGTTGAATTTGAAATATAGTAATATGAGCTTCCATACGTGCAGGTTACAGGAGTTCATATTGTTCTAAAAAGTAAATTGAAAAATGAACGCGAACCATATGCGTAGCCTGTAATGTAGCTCTGTGCAAAAACTGGTTTTTGAATTATCACAAATAAATATAGCTCCCTATTTTTTGTCACTGCAAAAATATTGTGTTGTTATTTTGAGAAAAATAAATTACAATATTTTTTTAAGTATTATTTTCCTGACCGTTGGGATGTATACATCCCAAGGCAAAACCCATATTATTTTTTCAAAAACCAAATTTGGAAAAATCTAAAAATTAAATTACAGCACTATTATAAGGTATATTCTTCAGTTGTAACGTCAAAATACTAATAACTAAAAAACTAATAGTTTTTTTTTGTAAAAGTCACGTACCAAAAAAAAATAAAAATCAAACTTGTAGACTTGATATTTCTCTTGGTATTCAACTCGATAGAATAATTTTTAAGCTATTACATACCTTTTATCGCGGGCTCTGAGCGCGGCGACCGAATAAAGAAATTCCGTAACAAAAATAAACCTATCACCCCCCCACTCCGACCGGCACAGCGGGACGGCGTTGAAAGCCGTGAATCGTCTAATATCGTTTCAGTTCGGCAGACTTCGGCACGGTGTTTGTGTGCGTGCGACTAGACGTATGCGTGTAGACTAGCTGCTAACTGCTTATAACTGATTCTCTCTCTTTTAGACACAATTTCGGAAAAATTGAATTTGAAAATGAATAATGATCCTCAAGAATCTACAACAAAATATGGGACCACCACTGACGCGGTGTTTTCCAGATATTTAGAGGATATCAAGTCTCAAACTTATGTTTCTTATTTCAGTATATATCAGAAATTTTTTACAAACTATGCAACAACTCACTTTTATAATCGTAATCGTTAATTTTAACAGCAAAATATCGAAGCTTTTAAATAAAATATAAATACTTTATGTCAAAAACAAAATAATGATAATAGAAATTTACAAAATTTCTCGAAACAATAGTATTTTAGTTGTGGCAGTATTTGATTGAGCCTTGGATGTATTGTAAGATATTAAAAATATTTTAAACAATATTAACTTCTCATTTATTCAATAAAAGAATTTTGAAAAATCGAAAAATCGAAAAATCGAAAAATCGAAAAATCGAAAAATCGAAAAATCGAAAAATCGAAAAATCGAAAAATCGAAAAATCGAAAAATCGAAAAATCGAAAAATCGAAAAATCGAAAAATCGAAAAATCGAAAAATCGAAAAATCGAAAAATCGAAAAATCGAAAAATCGAAAAATCGAAAAATCGAAAAATCGAAAAATCGAAAAATCGAAAAATCGAAAAATCGAAAAATCGAAAAATCGAAAAATCGAAAAATCGAAAAATCGAAAAATCAAAAAATCGAAAAATCGAAAAATCGAAAAATCGAAAAATCGAAAAATCGAAAAATCGAAAAATCGAAAAATCGAAAAATCGAAAAATCGAAAAATCGAAAAATCGAAAAATCGAAAAATCGAAAAATCGAAAAATCGAAAAATCGAAAAATCGAAAAATCGAAAAATCGAAAAATCGAAAAATCGAAAAATCGAAAAATCGAAAAATCGAAAAATCGAAAAATCGAAAAATCGAAAAATCGAAAAATCGAAAAATCGAAAAATCAAAAAATCGAAAAATCGAAAAATCGAAAAATCGAAAAATCGAAAAATCGAAAAATCGAAAAATCGAAAAATCGAAAAATCGAAAAATCGAAAAATCGAAAAATCGAAAATTCAAAAAATCGAAAAATAGAAAAAGATATTCCGTAATGAAAATAAACCTAACCCCCCACTCCTACCGGCACAGCGGTGCGACGTGTAACTTGAATTAATATTTAAGAAAAAACTTAAATTAATATCAAAGAAAAAAAAATACAGCATAAATAAAATAAATAAATAATTATAATTGCTGTAACGGTAGGGACCATTTTCGTTATTTTGACACCAACATCTCTACACAAATGTGCCTTGCGTCAAAAGTTCCCATTTCATTTTGATTTGTATCTGTCAACGAACAAGTTAATTTAAAATTTTAAATTATCTTGGACATCCGATGTACTAATTGTCTTTTAATATTCTTATTGGATGTCTGATTTTAGAAGCCTGGCTATATCTAGACGGTTCTGTATGAGTTATATCTAAAGAAGTTTATTTCGAGTCATATCTAAGAAGTTTAATTCAAGATATATCTAAAACTGTTTATGGGGATTTGTATCAAGAGGTTTATTTCAAGTTATATCAAGAGGTTTAGTCCGAGTTGAATCTAAAGAAGTTTCTGGAGATTTAAGTTTATGAAAAATATCTAAGAGTTTGGTGCTATCCGAAAAACTTCGTTCAAGTCCCTTTGAAGAAGGCTATGCAAATCTCTCCTTGAATACTACCTCCTGTTATAACAGATAAGTCTATTTTTTTGAATAAATCATCTTAATTTGAATAAGTAAATCTCTGTGAATTAGAATTTGTTACTGCCTTATCTAAAACTTGGTTTAAATATAATATCTTAATGGTTAGTGATTTTCTATATTTTGATCACTAATCTATAGTCAAGTATAATAAGTTTTAAATATAGTGGTGCCCAACTTCTTGGTCAAAGTAATACGAGTTATTTAATAACCTTACCCACTCCCAAAATCATTGAAGCTTAAAACACTATAACAAATTGATAAAATAACAAGTATCACATTACAAAAATGGCGCCTCAACTACTGGGTTAAATAGCTCGTTACTTTGAAATAGATTCCTTATAACTTATCGTTCTAATTTACTGCATGTCTTTTATATTCTTACTACTTTCTTACATATCATTTTAACCTTTTTTATAAATCTCTGTATCGTATCGTCAAATTTTATAAAGTATCTGCATTTTGTACTAGGTTCAGTGTTTATTTATACATATTTTTACATATTTACACATTTATATACACATATTTATACATATTTTGCTAGTGATATATCTATATATTCATTATACACTGATAAAAGTGTATAGTTTTTGGATTTTTACCTAAAATTGATTTTTGTGCCTATCGAGTAAATTTTTTTTGTTAGTGATAAAACTTTGTGCCTTTAATTAATTAAATATATTGCTTTTTACATTTATCTGAAGATAATGATAATACAGTCATATCTAGCATTAATAATGATGCCTCTAACAGTGAATAATATATTCTGCAATTGTCTTGATTTCCATACCGTTCCTTTTAATAAGTTAAAATATTACTAAATTTTTCATACTATTGTCAGGCCGGAATATTATAACTAGAACTGTATTCTTCTATTACCTACACGACCAGGTAATACAGCCTGTAGTCAATTGTTTCCTTTTACACTTTGGAATATTTATTATCAGGCCAGAATAGTAAAGATTAGTATCTGGCTTTTTACTATTCTGTTATTACCTACTCGACCAAGTTATACTGCCTGTAGTCAATTTTTTCCTTTAACACCAATGGAATATATAATGTCAGGTCAGAATAGTAAAGATTAGTATCTGGCTTTTTACTATTTTGCTATTACCTACACGACCAAGTTATACTGCCTGTAGTCAATTTTTTTTTCGTTTACACCATCGGAATATTTATTAGTCAGACCAGACGTTACCTTCTAACTTTTAATTGTCTGCTACTGCTTATTTTTTAAAGCAATACTGTCTGTAATAGCTACCCTAATTTTTGGTAATACGTATTCAGTTACTAATAGTATTTTTTTTTAGTAAAAAATTTCTACCTAATTTCCTAGTTAACATAATTTTCTATTTACATTTCTCTTTATTTGTTAGTATAATTTTGGATAAGTATTTGAAACTATCTAGTTTGCAATTACCAATTTAGGAGAGTGTCCGAATTATATTAATAAATTTGTTTTTCTATTTTCTTTTCGTTTGCTTGCTTAACACTGTATCTATCAGTTATTAATATGATTCTGTACAAGTTTTTGAAACTGAGACGTCAGTTTGCATTTACCATATTAGGAGAGTGTTTAGAAATATATTTATAATTTTTTCTTGCTATTTGAATCTTAGTGCAGTGATTTATACAATATCTTTACCTACTTTTTATTAAATTTAGTAAATTAAATTCTACATTTTCTTTAGATTTTGAATTTCTTCCCTTTATAATTAATTCTTTATTATGATTATTTAACTGAAACCTTTATTAGGATTTTTTTTCTCTTGATTGGTAGTAAATTTATATATTGTTATTAAATTTGAGTAATATTTTAATTTGTTTGAACATTACCTTTTCCTTTAATTCAGTATTAAAATACCTAAGTTGACTTTGAACTATATTATCTAGCATTTCATGATTTTTCTTTATATTGTATAACTATTTGATTCCGAACCATCTTTAAATTATATTTAAATACAAGAAGTAAAAGTTTGTACATCTTTATTCAATTATATTTTGAGAATTTATGCTTTTAGCAATATCGTTTGATACTTCTGTTTTCACTTTATATTGAAAATAATTTAGTTGAGTATTGCAAAATTCTGTATTTGGGTTAACTTTAGGTTAACAGATAACTTGCATTACTATAATTTTTTACCTAACTTTACTACTTTGTATATACCTTTGCTGATTTACACTGAGAAAAGTGACAGCATTACGAAGATGTTTCGTATGCCTTGCCTGATGTACTCACTGATGTGTGTACATTATTTATCTTGATTTTCATAATTTATCTCCTACAATATTATTATATATCTTTATTCACTAGTTAAGTGAATGTTATTTATCGTTTAATAATATTATTTTTACCTTTAGTTTATAATTTACTATGTTTTTGAATATCAAGATATTTACCTTTGATTTGAATTGGTTCACCGTTACTTAGTTATTATTTATACAAATATAGTTCAATGATCATTCTTCCTAGTTTACCTTTCATTACTTTACATACCTTTATTTACCTTTATCTTATCTCCCTGATTGTGACATTTTTATGGTATAAGAGTGCAGATTTAAATTTAAAATCAATTTTTTCATTTTAATCAAAATTTTCTTAAACAAGCACTTAAAGCTAAAGTAGTAAATCTTCTTAGTTTAAGTTATAAATCTTTAGTCTTTAAGGGCTACACTCAAAATTTCATTTGTCTTCATATTTTTTTATTTATTTTAATAATAGGTCTTAGTTGTAAGTTTATCAACCTCTTCCTATTATTTTGGAAGCTTCACTAAATAACCAAATATGTGTCTAAAGTCCCTTTATTTTATGTACCTTAAAAATTTTTAGTTTGTTTTTCTCTTTTTTGTTACACATGAATACTTAGTAATCAGAGTATTTACTATTCTCTACCTTACCTTTATCTTATATATGTATTATGTATAGTTTAGGCCAGTACAATTTTTTTAGTTTAATGATGTAACTTTAATTTGCACTTTATTTTATCGATGCATGATTGCAATTTTATGTGGTTTAAGTTTGTATAAGAACGAACATGCATATATTATATAATGCTAATTTACTAATTTTCTTATCTTTATTTATTAATCTAATAGAAAGTATATATTTTCTTATTTCTTCTTTGTTAAACTTTTTTTTTTCAGCAATATCTTGTGTTATTCATTGTTTGATGGTGTATAATTATTTTTTTTGCAATTTTTAATTTTCTTCTACGATAATTGGTTTAGCAGTGGTATTGGAAGTGGAACGATTTTTGAAGGACCTTTTCTTGCAGTGACCTTTGATTACTGTGGATATCGGCGGGAAACACTCTTGAAAAGTAATCCATTGATCGTTTCACCTCTTGTATCATTCTAGCGAGTTGCAATAAAAGGAGAAATGTTAATCGGGTACGGACTTTAAGTCGAAGACTCAACGCGTCTTCTACGTGGAAACAGACTCAACGCGTCCGTGACTGGGAAATAGACTCAACACGTCTATCAGGAGAATAGATTCAACACGTCTATCAGGAATATATACTGAACACGTCTATCAGGAAATCGGTAAACTCAACACGTTTGCCAGGAGGGGTCAGAAAACGAGAGGTACTTAGCACGTACTACTCGGGGGGAGGTAGTGAGTTCTTTCCAGCTCTGCTCGCCGGATGGAACTGCCAGTTTGGACGATTGCTTCTCCTTTTATACTTCTCGGCAGAGGCAAGGTATACCCTCTCTCTCGCTTATGGATGTGGAAGGGAACGCTCGACTCGTTGGGTCGCCGCTTGGAGGTATGTTTGGGAAACCAGTGGCGTTGCTTTAGTGATTGTAATTTATTATCTTTACACATCCCCTCCTCTTCTAAAAAAATAACTTTTTATTTTTCTAAGAACTACCTAAAACTAACCAAAAATAAAACAAAATATCGGATAAACCAAAATGAAACTTAAATTTTCTATCCTTGACTTCTTATCTGTATCTGATTCTGATGGTTCGGTCTTTTGTAGACTTTTTTCGTCTTCTCGTGCTTCTAATCTCAACTGGTACTAGGTTTCTGAAGGTATCACTGGTTGTTATTCTAATAGTACTGTTTGAAGTGGCTGTATCTCGTTCTTGATATCGGAAACGGTGTTTGATTCTCCAAACAGATGGTGCGTTTACATTAATGTTACACAAACTGGTGTGACTAGCGGTTCTCAGGTAACCTGCGGTGTTTTCTTTATAATTTTCGAAGATCAACTGTTGCTTTTCTTAACAGTTGGTTGCTTTTTCTCGGTCGGTATACAGACCCTCCATTGGTTAGATATTTCTAACTCTTTAAGATTATATTTGTCCAAGAAATGCCGGTAATTGTCTCGTAACACGTAATCTGAATAATATTTTGATTTTTCCTCCACTTTGTTGTATCGGGTGACCTCTGGGTCTTCTATTGTCAGTGTGTTTATTGCGTCTACTGGTTGCCTTGATAGGGCAAATTGTAGTTGCGCGGTTATTGTCGGATCTATTTGCTCGGACTCTTCTGGTATATCGGTGGTCGTGTTTATATTTAACTTTCCAACTTGGCTCGTTTGAAAGTTCCAGTTAAATTTCCACTCTTGTAGCCCGTCTATACCTATTATTGCATCTGTTGCTAGAATCGGTAGGTAGTAAAATTTGATCTGCTTTTCTATTCCATTTACGGTACAGTTGAAGAAAATACTTTTAGAAATATTGCTTATGCTTCCATCTGCTAGCGTAACATTTATGTTTTCCTTCTGTATCGGTAGGTAGAGTGTTCTACTTATTTGTAGGCTGCTTTCCCCAATGAATGATCTGTGCGATCCTGTATCTAACAAGGCATTTAGGGTATTTCCATTTGTCAAAGTGAGTATGACGTGGGGCCTTATATCTCTGGTTGCGATGTCGATGTTGTAGGAGGTAATTGGGGCATTTAATTGCGGTCGATGATGCATCCTTGCAAACTGGTCATCTGGCTGTATTCCCGTTGATCTATGGCAACTGCAATTTTTTGTCAGGGTATTAATTTTGCCGCAGAAACTGTAAAATATAATCGATCTTGATCTGCATTTTTGCCTCTTGTGTCCGCTTTTCCCACATCTCCAACAACATGTTTTTCTTTCAAAATGTTTCATTATATCTGTATAATTGATTTGTGCCGGTGTCTGAGAATGTCGGGTTCTATCTGGATTATATTCTCTATTGTAATATATATGGGGTTGGTTAATTGTCAGGTGGTTGCAGGATTCGTGTCTTAACATTGACTTTCTTAGATTTTCAAAATATTTTACTTGCTGTAACAATTCCCTGATTGTTGTAAAATCTCGTCTTTTAATATTCATTTTATATCCTGATCTCATGTTGATATAGATCCTTTCCAATTCTTCTTGTCGGTTTAAACCTACATGTATTCTTATTAATGTTTGTAGATTTATCAGAAAATCCGTTATAGGTTCGTTTTCAAGTTGTAAACGTTCTCTTATCTGATCTTCCAGCTGTGTTTTTAAATTTGACGGTATAAAGAAATCATTAAAATCTTGAGCGAAATCATTCCAGTCATTCCAGAAGACTGTATTACTTCTATACTATAATAGTGCCTTTCCTCTGAACACTTCAGGTAAGCCTCTCAGCATATGCTCATCCTGTATTCTGTAACAATCTTTAAGCTCCTCTAATCTTTCCAAAAATTCAATCGAGTCTTTCGTTTCGTCGAAATGTATGCCCCATTTCCTAATTTGGTCCATTGCAACGCATTCTTCGACTTCCTTGTCTCTTCTGTCTTGATCTGTGATTTGTTTTGGTTTCGTCCCGGTTTAAGGGGGTTCATTTAAGGGCTGAGACATCTTGCAAACGTGTTTTACTAGGCTGGTCCTCAAATCGTCTACCTTTCCTGAGGAATCTAGTCCTGCTTTTTCTGTTTGCGTTCGGAGTTCTTCTTTATTTAGTTTGTATATCCACCCTACTTTTAGATCTGCACTTTCTGGACCATAATACTTGTCGTCGCTCATTTTGTTTTCCTTAAACTATTTTTACTGTTATTTAGAGAGAACAAAATTAACCGGAACTTTTATTTTTCTAAAACTGCTCGGGCGCCATTTGTAATGCGATCCGGGTAATTCAGAAAACAAAGTTCAAAGTAAAAGTATTTATTCTCTCTTTAAATAACTATTATATAATATAAATTAAATTTCTTCACGGCCCTCGGGCCAATAGTCACGACCTTTCTTGAGTGTTGAACAGCTGGGCTCTCGATGAGATGGTTCGCTGTAAAGTGCCTCTGCTAGAAAGCGACGGTGTATCGCACGGGCTTTCTGAAAATAAAATATTAATCGGGTACGGACTTTACGTCGAAGATTCAACGCGTCTTCTACGTGGAAACAGACTCAACGCATCCGTGACTGGGAAATAGACTCAACACGTCTATCAGGACAATGGACTCAACACGTCTATCAGGAGAATAGACTCAACACGTCTATCAGGAATATAGACTCAACATGTCTATCAGGAAATCGGTAAACTCAACACGTTTACCAAATGGCAAACTCAACACGTTTACCAAATGGCAAACTCAACACGTTTACCAAATGGCAAACTCAACACGTTTGTCAATAGGGGTCAGGAAACGACAGGTACTCAGCACGTACTACTCGGGGGGAGGTAGTGAGTTCTTTCCAGCTCAGCTCGCCGAATGGAACTGCCAGTTTCACGCACGCAGTAACTGGCCCAAGTCGAATAAGTTCCCATCCTGGTAACCTGGATCGAAACATACTAAACCCTTCCATCCACCTCCAAGATTTTTCATCCGCTGCTTGGTCCACTTGTCAAAAGCAATTGATTGGCACCCCATACCTTCGTTTGAGCGTTGAAGGTTGAGGCGTTATCGTCATTTAGTAAGAGTCGGTTGAGGACCTAAAACTCTTATGCGTTCACTCTCTCTTTCATACATTCGCGATTTGTGTGCGCTGTTACTCGCTGCACAATGAGTGCTCATTCAGGACCGTCCAATTGTTTCGCGTAATATTCCTACAATGATATAATACCTTTTTCGGTGTCCCGCAGTGGGGGACTCTTAGAGGGGAGAAACCTGCAGGGGGAAGTCTTTACAATAAGTGTAGACACCTAGCGTTAATAATAATACACCTATTATATTATAGCTAAGTACGATTTTCACCGAATGACCAACCTTAAAAACTAATATATTTTTTTGTGAGGTGATGATGGTGAAATGGATTTTTTGTTTTTTTGTTTGGCCTACTTAATTATATTCTAGCGCTTTCCCACAGAATTATTTTTAGTTGTCGTCGTTTGCGTACTCCAGTTGTTTTCTGGGTCGCGCATGTCTCCTGTAGTCTTCTCTTTCGTAGTTTGTCAGGTCTCTCAGCTCGCGATTAGGGTGTTCTTGTAAGTCTCTGAAAATATGTTCTGCTCTACTGTTCATGATCTCTAAAACCGTGGTGGTTTCTAAATCCCTGAACAGATAGCGGTTACGGACGTACCAGGGTGCGTTCGCAGCCACTCTGAGACTCATATTCTGTTGTGCTTGTATTTTCTTCCTGTTTGTTCTGCACGTGTGTCCCCATGCTACAGAAGCGTATGTTAATACAGGTGTGATGATGGATCTTATCACCCTTAGTTTGGTCTTCGTTAGTAGTTTACTGCGTAGTCCTATGATACTGTAAAGGTTGCTTCTCATCGCGGTTGCTTTTTTCGTTATTTTCGTTATGTCTTCGGTGAATGTTAGTCCTTGGTCTAGTTGCACTCCGAGGTATTTCGCAGTGTTTGTTCATGGTATGTTTCGTCCGTCCATTTGTATTTCCCCAGTTGGGGTGTGTCGTCGTTTTTTGAATAGAACTGCCTTACTCTTGTCAGGGTTTATCTTCACTTTCCACTTAATATACATCACCGGCGTACATTGATGTCGTGGTGTTGTTTGTCTGTGGTATGTCTGCAGTGTAGATTGTATATAGTAGTGGTGACAGTACTGCCCCCTGAGGCACTCCGGCTTCCAAAATTGCGTATCTAGACAGGGCGGAACCTATCTTGACACCGAACTGCCTTCCGCCTAAGTACGACTTGAGCAATTTTGTCATTGTCCCTGTATATCCGTAGTCCTTTAATTTTTATATGAGTCCTGCTTGCCAGACTCTGTCAAAAGCCTTGCTGACGTCTAAAAAGACGACTCCTGTTGACCTGTTAGTATTGAATCGCTGCGTGATTCCCTCTACTAACCTTAGTACTTTCTCTAAAGCCGAATTGTTCGTCGGGAATAACGTTTATTGTTTCGGTTTCTTCTTTAAGTCGTTTTAGTATTATTCTTTCTGCTATTTTGCTCATTGCAGGTAATAAGCCTATTGGTCTATAATTCTGTGGGAATTTTGAATCCTTGTCTGGTTTTTTAATCATTATAACGTCCGCTTTTTTCCAGTTATTAGGGAAGTAGTGAAGTCTTAAAATTGCGTTGATTATATTGGTTAAAAAAACGATGGCTTTCTTCGGAAAGTTTTTTAGTGCACGGTTTGAAATCCCGTCACACCCTGGCGCTTTTTTGGCTGCAGCAAACTTGAGAATGTCCTTGACCTCCTGTGGTGATGTTACACCGATATTGTCCAAGACTTCATCTTCAGATTCCATAGATTCCTCTACTTCCTCCGTAAATTCCATATCTTCGTCTTCGTGTTGGTTTTCGGTGCACTCCAGTTCGAGCGTTGATATAAACGCTTCTGTTTTGTCTATGTCCGTGTGTGCAAGTCCATTTTGTCCGTGTAGTGATGGTATGTTTGGTCTGCCTGTCCTAAGTACTTTTTGTCGGGTCAAGTCCGTCAAGGAAGTTTTTCCATTGTTCGTCTTTGTGTAGTAGAAGTTCCAGTTTTACCTGTTCTTTAAGTCTGTTTACCTGTGTGTGTGTGTGTGTGTGTGTGTGTGTGTGTGTGTGTGTGTGTGTGTGTGTGTGTGTGTGTGTGTGTGTGTGTGTGTGTGTGTGTGTGTGTGTGTGTGTGTGTGTGTGTGTGTGTGTGTGTGTGTGTGTGTGTGTGTGTGTGTGTGTGTGTGTGTGTGTGTGTGTGTGTGTGTGTGTGTGTGTGTGTGTGTGTGTGTGTGTGTGTGTGTGTGTGTGTGTGTGTGTGTGTGTGTGTGTGTGTGTGTGTGTGTGTGTGTGTGTGTGTGTGTGTGTGTGTGTGTGTGTGTGTGTGTGTGTGTGTGTGTGTGTGTGTGTGTGTGTGTGTGTGTGTGTGTGTGTGTGTGTGTGTGTGTGTGTGTGTGTGTGTGTGTGTGTGTGTGTGTGTGTGTGTGTGTGTGTGTGTGTGTGTGTGTGTGTGTGTGTGTGTGTGTGTGTGTGTGTGTGTGTGTGTGTGTGTGTGTGTGTGTGTGTGTGTGTGTGTGTGTGTGTGTGTGTGTGTGTGTGTGTGTGTGTGTGTGTGTGTGTGTGTGTGTGTGTGTGTGTGTGTGTGTGTGTGTGTGTGTGTGTGTGTGTGTGTGTGTGTGTGTGTGTGTGTGTGTGTGTGTGTGTGTGTGTGTGTGTGTGTGTGTGTGTGTGTGTGTGTGTGTGTGTGTGTGTGTGTGTGTGTGTGTGTGTGTGTGTGTGTGTGTGTGTGTGTGTGTGTGTGTGTGTGTGTGTGTGTGTGTGTGTGTGTGTGTGTGATGTGTGTGTGTGTGTGGTTGTGTATGTGTATGTGTATGTGTATGTGTATGTGTGTGTATGTGTATGTGTATGTGTATGTGTATGTGTATGTGTATGTGTATGTGTATGTGTATGTGTATGTGTATGTGTATGTGTATGTGTATGTGTATGTGTATGTGTATGTGTATGTGTATGTGTATGTGTATGTGTATGTGTATGTGTATGTGTATGTGTATGTGTATGTGTATGTGTATGTGTATGTGTATGTGTATGTGTATGTGTATGTGTATGTGTATGTGTATGTGTATGTGTATGTGTATGTGTATGTGTATGTGTATGTGTATGTGTAATGTGTATGTGTATGTGTATGTGTATGTGTATGTGTATTGTGTATGTGTATGTGTATGTGTATGTGTATGTGTATGTGTATGTGTATGTGTATGTGTATGTGTATGTGTATGTGTATGTGTATGTGTATGTGTATGTGTATGTGTATGTGTATGTGTATGTGTATGTGTATGTGTATGTGTATGTGTATGTGTATGTGTATGTGTATGTGTATGTGTATGTGTATGTGTATGTGTATGGTGTATGTGTATGTGTATGTGTATGTGTATGTGTATGTGTATGTGTATGTGTATGTGTATGTGTATGTGTATGTGTATGTGTATGTGTATGTGTATGTGTATGTGTATGTGGTATGTGTATGTGTATGTGTATGTGTATGTGTATGTGTATGTGTATGTGTATTGTGTATGTGTATGTGTATGTGTATGTGTATGTGTATGTGTATGTGTATGTGTATGTGTATGTGTATGTGTATGTGTATGTGTATGTGTATGTGTATGTGTATGTGTATGTGTATGTGTATGTGTATGTGTATGTGTATGTGTATGTGTATGTGTATGTGTATGTGTATGTGTATGTGTATGTGTATGTGTAATGTGTATGTGTATGTGTATGTGTATGTGTATGTGTATGTGTATGTGTATGTTGTATGTGTATGTGTATGTGTATGTGTATGTGTATGTGTATGTGTATGTGTATGTGTATGTGTATGTGTATGTGTATGTGTATGTGTATGTGTATGTGTATGTGTATGTGTATGTGTATGTGTATGTGTATGTGTATGTGTATGTGTATGTGTATTGTGTATGTGTATGTGTATGTGTATGTGTATGTGTATGTGTATGTG
>OV651816.1:27461252-27498752 GCA_927349885.1 Psylliodes chrysocephalus
TGAAGTGTCCGATCATTTAGACATATTTTCTAGGCCTAATTCATAAGAAATATCACCCCCGAAAAGATGTGAGGAAAATTTAATTTTTATTTTTTTTGCATACCCAAATTAATTTACTAACAGGAATTTTGATGATTACATATACTCGTAAAAGAGATAATTGTTGTTTTTTTTAGTATTACCATTATGTTAAAATGGGATTAAAATAATCATTCTTCTGTATCTGTAAGGTGGGATGGGTGCGTTGCTCCACAGCAGGTTTAATAAGGTCTATTGTGCAGCATTCACAGGCATATTGAATATACTTTTTAACTTGTGAAAACCTGCTGGTTGTCACAGAGAGATTTCTAAAGATATCCGTCTTCCCAGATCATCAAAGTCCTGCAGCTCAAAAGCCATATTTTCAGCTTGTCAAAGTTCTGAAGGTTATTAACTCATCAAAATCCTTCAGGTTATCACTTGGGCCAGCTTCTCAGGTTAACGTAATTAAGGTTATTAATGTCACTGAGACGTGTCTCTGGATGTCCCATTCTTGGAAAACGGCATTGTAAAGACCCGAGTGAAGCCATTCTATCAGCTCGCTTCACAGGACAACAATTAAGAACCTTTAGTTGAATAGAGTAAATTTGCTATCATAATGGCAGCTTACCTTTCGAGTTTAAATAGTAATTCAAAACAAGGTATGTACCATACATGCTGCTATACATATTTAATTTTTTTGTTATTCAGAAACTATTATTTATACAGGGTGTCCCGAAATTAGCCGGTCATATTTTAACAGCGTAATCTACATCTTAACAATCCTAACATAGAAGTAAAAGTTCATATAAACATAGGTCCGAAAACGTTTCAATTTCGAGATACAGTGTGTTACAAGTGAAGTCCTGATGGCACATTTTTGTAAATATTTTCTGAAATTTCTTTAGTCGCAGGATTTCCAAAGTTAAAAAAAAAATATATGATTCCACAGGCCTACTAATTATTGTTTACACTTTCTAATAAGATAACACCAACTTATTATGAAATTTTCAAATGCTTTTCTCTTGAAAATGGTGCGTCCTATAGAGATAGAACAAAAGCAGCTTTATTATAAAGAAAATATTGATTTTACAAATTTTGTAGTCAAAAAAGTTAAAAACAGTCAACAAAAAAACTTAGGACAATTTAACCCTAAGCTCCTCCCCTAATATACCAACCTATGAAGATGATCAAAAACTGGCGTTTTGTCCATTAAATAGAGTGTTAAAAGTTTAGCATATGTACCATATTTCACTTAGTTATATTTAAAAGTTTAGAAAATATTTACAAAAATGTGTCCTCAGGACTTCACTTTTAACACCCTGTATCTCTGAAACAAAACATTTTCGGACTTATGTTTATATAAACGTTTACTCCTATTTTAGGATGTAGATTTCGCTGTTAAAACATGATCGTCTAATTTCAGGACACCCTGTATAATTACATAAATTTGTTGCAAATTGAAAAAAGTAGTTTTTTAATATAAAATTTGTGTGTTCCAAAAATTGTGGCATAAAAAATTGGTTTGAGATTGTTTCTTTTGCATGATATGTCATTGAATTCAATAAGATTTTCTTATAAAACTTTTAATATAATACGAAATACCCGATACAACCCCACATTAACTTCTATTGTTACAATGGCAAAAGCGGGGGTAATTGAAATATAAAACAAAATGCAGGGTTATTCATTAAAAAAAAACATATTTCTGTTTTAGAGAAAGGTTATTAACTACCCTACTTATTTAAAAATTTTAAAATATATATTTGTTGGATTTGTAGGTTATTAAAAGTTGAACCCAACACTATTATGAATACAGCCATAAGGCTCGCTTCCCAAGTGGGCTGTCTCCTTTCGGTGCTAGCTGCAACCATCTCCATACGGAGAATGAAATTCCAACAACTTCGTAAAAAACAATTTATTTTGCAAAAACGATGCACGACAACTTTTAAATTTGTACATATTTACACTAAACTTTTATTTAAAAAACTACCGAAGCGCTTAACTCTGCATTAGGGTTCACATTTTATTTTATTTATTAATAATATTATCTTTGCTCAGAGAACTAGGTAATATGTAACAAAAAACTGTCATCGTGTATCTAGTAAAACCCGTCTGACTTCTGGAGAAGTACAAACTGATCTGATGTTCTGTGACGTTTAAAGAAAGAGATACTTACATGTCTCCGTTGGCCTTGGGAGGTTTCGCGCTGATACAACTTGGCAAACGCGATTATTGTCATGTAGATGCCCATAATGAACATCTGGATTTGCGAGCACAGGACCTTCTTTAATATGTTTCCAAATGTTTTGAAGCTGCCTACCGTTGATATAATTTTTATCTATATAATAATGATGGAGATATTGGACTTTTTCATATTACCGGATCAACATACTGTATATAAAAAAAAACAAAGACTTTACAAATAAAACAGAAAGGACAATCGGCAGAAATGTACGGCAAGTTCCCCACCACCAATAAGGATAAATTATATACCAATTGAATGATATTTTTAGAAAGAACATTTCTTTTCATTACGACTCATCTTAATAACTTGTCCGTTTCGAGTTATATCATTCCAAATATAACTAATTGCACGATAGGCCGGTGCTTATATTCTGTTATTATAGTGCTTCTTACAGGAAAATAATAGTAATTATTACTTCTTATTAATATAAAGATAATGATAGTATCCGGGTATATCATATGATGCTCTCTGCCACGTGTATTCCTTATCAAAGGGCCTCTACGTGTTGGTTACACGGCCCTACGTATGCTTTCCAAAGGACTCGGTCCAATGGTTTGAGACCAAGGTAATATACAAACATATTAATACAGTCATAAATACTGTGATGTTTATTTATTTTAAAACAACAGTTTATTTATTAATAATTTATTTAAACACTTATTTATTTTATAACACAACTATTCTAATTAATATATACTTCGAATGTCTTTCGACTGATCACTATTTATATTCACCAATGTGATGTTTATTTATTTAAAACAACAGTTTATTTATTAATAATTTATTTAAACACTTATTTATTTTATAACACAACTATTCCAATTAATAAATACTTCGAATGTCTTTAGACTGATCACTAATTATATTCACCACTGTCTATCTACTAATTACTATTTATCTTCACTGTCCATATAACAACTAACTGTAATGGCTCATCCACCAATATTTATATACAAATTGGTGGTCTAGAATGTTCCTCTACCAAAATAACCAAAATTTACCAGAAACGTTATCACGTTATATTTAGACTAGAAATAGTATCTCGTTGACTCTGGAATGTTCGCTAAAGTGTCTCCACCATAGCCGTCACATAGGTTCGGTCTTAAGGGGTTTAATTATGTATGATAATCGGACAAGTTGAGCCTCAAAGGCCAAATAATACAGAGAGGGACTTGGAGTATAAGAGCATGACTGAATATTGAAATGGCTCACATTACATTGCCCCCTCCTTAAGAGATAGTTCCTCCTGGAACTCTTACGAAACTAAAATGGAATGGTTCTATCTGCAACTGAACCCTCTTTTACAATTTCCAGTTGCATGGAAGTAACAAGGGACTGTCTTCGCTGTAACCTGGGCACTGGGCGAATGGCTGCAGACCAGTATTTGAACTCTGGTATCTCGAAAGATTACTTCTATGATGTTCCTAATGATCCTCCAATCCAGCTGATTTCCTTCTATCTTCGGCATGGCTAGTTTTTGTACATTGGACTCCCGTACGTGCTCCCTTAGACTAAGTAATGCTTCCCATACATCATGATAGGTAAATAGATCTCGGAAGGTGTTTTTCGTTATTAAATAAAAAAGATAACGTGACCCGTCTTGAAGTTTCAAGGCTTTTCCAGGGGCTGGTAACTGACATTGAAGTTCTACCAGTCGACCAAACTTCTTACGGAATACATATGCCAGTCCTCACGCGTCGTTGATGCTGGCGGAAGTACTATGGACCAGCGAGTAGTCTTTCGGAAGCGAGAGCAGATCTTTTTGTTGCTCAGTCGTAACACCATACCTGGCTTTTCCAGTACCTCCATATGCGCCCATAAATTCTTCAAAGACAAGATCTGGTGTTTCTTGAAGTTGGTTTACTTCTTCTTCATGGTCACCCTCAAATGGCGCCAACCTGTTTTGGTGCACTACCTTTGGTTTACCATTTGGGATCTTACTTATACGGTAAATTACATCATTTGTTTTATTCTTGATGAGGTGCGGACCTTTCCAAGACCTTTGAAGCTTCGGAGAATAACCCTTTTGTCTTTTTGGGTTATGGAGCCAGACTTTTTCGCATTCCTTGAAACATCCCTCCGTAGCTTGAGTATCGTACCGTTTCTTCATCCTGTCGCTGGCGATTTAGAGATGCGAGCGAACTAATTCATGCATGTCGTCCATTCTTCTTCGTAACTGGATCACATAATCTTCAACAGCTACATCTTCTCCAGGTCGGCATCCAAACTCGAGGTCGCACAGTAGTCTCATCTCACGCCCAAACAAGACCTTTGCTGGTGTTTGGCCTGTTGATTCATTGACAGCGGATTTATAAGCCATTGCAAAGAGCGAAAGATACTGATCCCAATCTCGCTGATGGTTTGAAACCACTTTTGACAGATATTTGCCAATGGTCTTATTCATTCGATCTACCATTCCATCAGATTGTGGGTGTAATGCTGTAGTTCTGGTATTCTTCATGCCTAGTCTGTCACAGATTCCACGGAAAAGTTGACTTTTAAAATTCCTGCCTTGGTCACTGTGGATCTCCAAAGGCACTCCAAATCGACAGATAAACTCTTTTATCAATACATCTGCAACAGTTGCGGTCTCTTGATTTGGAATGACATAGACTTTCACCCACTTTGTAAAATAATCCATAACCACCAAAATGTATTTATTACCATCCTCGGTCGCGGGGAATGGTCCAGCAATGTCTAAAGCAATCCTCTCAAATTGGCTACCAACATTATATTGCTTCATGGGAGCCTTCCTTTTTCGTTGAGGTCCATTACTCATAGCACAGGTGGTAGATTTCTTACACCAGTGCTTCACATCATCGGAACGGTTCATCCAGTAAAACCTTTCCCAAACTCTCTGAAGGGTTTTCCTAACACCGAGATGTCCTCCTGATAAACTGTCGTGTAACTGACGGAGTACTTCAGCTACTCTATTTCTTGGAATGACCAACTATCTTCTGTTCTCGGAACCATCATCATTTTCAAGTACTCGCTTTAATAAGCCATCTTCCAGGATAAAGTAGTTCCACTGAGCCCAATATAATTTAACTACTGGAGAGAATTTCGATACTTCTTGCCAAGTAGGTCTACGATTTTCCTCTTTCCATTCTCGTATCTTCTTTAAAACGGGATTATTCTCTTGTACTTCCCTAAGTTTGACAGGGGCCCACTCATCGCTGACAACCGACGTTCTTCGTACTGTAACTTCTTTAACAGATGTGGCCAACCCCTTTCCAATCAGAGTTCCTTGACCAACACCTTTATTGCGCTTTGAAGGTTCCGCCATGACAGGCGTTGCCTTCTCTACAGTTACTTGCAAACGCCTTACTCGTATGGTTTCACTACTTTCAGCTAACACCGTTCCTTCCTGTACAGCCACCGGTACGGTTTTTCGATTCGTAGTGTTCTTTGGACGTTTGCGCGAACTGCTTACTTTTCCCATTTTACCGCAATTCCAGCACCTAGTAGTGCAGTGGTCCGTCCCAAACGCGCGCCTATGTAAGAGTGACGCGAGGATATGTGCGCGGAAGCTACGTGTGGTGCGCGGGAGACGGTCGAAGCCGGCAGTCTCGTCTGAACTGCAAAGGAGTGAAGGTTCAGCGTGACAACAATAAACGTTAACCTTTCGTTGTTTGTGAGATATAAGTTTTTTTTATTGTCTTATTTGGAAATATAAATAGTTCTAAACCCAGTGTGTGTGTTCTTTCAAACCTCAGAACCCATCTTAACATCGAACCACTTCAGTAGTCTTCGGTTGTTTTTCAATAAGGGTTTTTGTCATGTGAAACAATTGGTCCAATTTATTTCCCTGTTCTTCTTCTTCTTCTTCTTTTACAGTCCTTACTTCACTGTATCCACCAGAAGCCAGCGTAGCCGCTTCATATTCAAGGGCAGCGGACAAGACATCGACCAATGTTTTGTGACGGGCTAGACGAAGTGTTCTTTGCATCTCGTGGTCACGAAGTCCATCAACAAATGTTTGGACTGCCAAACATTCCATCATGTTTTCCGGAGCTAATGGATAAGCAAATCGCACCAACCTGGCAACATACTTCATATTCTTAAAGAGTCTCGTCTCGTTTCTGTTTACGATTCTTTAATTGTGACTGGTATAAATGCTCCAAGTGTTCGTGGCCATATCGCATATTTAGTCTCTTTTTGAGTTGCTCAAAATCATCTGTCTCTTCCACGGGTATAGTCTGAAGGACATCCAAAGCGTCTCCTCGAAGAGCGATGGTCAAATTTATTGCCTTTTCTCGTTCAGACCATTCGTTTGCTCTGGCAGCTGTTTCGAACTGCTTAAGGACATTTTCCCGTCAAAAGTTGGGACTTTAACACGAGGAGAGTTTACAGCTCCTTCCAATTTAAACTTCGACTCCACCTTATGTCACTTAATTTCAACGTCCTTGGCCGGGTGTGAATGTTCCAGTTCTTCTATCTTCTTTTCCATTTCTTTTATTTTTTCCTCAACGGAAGACATTATTTTATTCTCAACGGAAAAAATTTCATTTCTTATAGAAGACATATCAGAGGAGACTTTAATTTCTATAGAAGACATTTCTGCAGACACCTTTTCTTCTAAGGAAGAAATATCAGACGAAACTTTGTTTTCTATATAAGAAACTTTATCATCCAAGGAAGATACATCGGAAGAAACTTTAGTTTCTAAGCAGGAAATGTCATTTTTTATAGAAGAAACATCAGAAGAAATTTTATTTTCTATGGAAGACATTTTAGTTTCAACATCGGATGAAATTTCGGTTTTTAAAGAAGAGATCTTACTTTCCATATCGGAAGAAATTAAAGAAATTATAGCAGATGCATCATTCGAAAATAGAAACGTTTCCGGATCCAAACCTTCATTTTCTAGTGTTTTTTAAGTCGTTCTGCCAGATCTGATTTCTTCTCTGTCGTCTCCAGTTCACGTTCTTCTAACTCTCGGCGTAGCTCAGGCACTTTCAAATCACAAAGTCTTTTAGCCATGATTGTCCACTATTTATTTACACTATCCCATTTCTGACACCAATGTGATGTTTATTTATTTTAAAACAACAGTTTATTTATTAATAATTTATTTAAACACTTATTTATTTTATAACACAACTATTCTAATTAATATATACTTCGAATGTCTTTAGACTGATCACTATTTATAATCACCACTGTCTATCTACTAATTACTATTTATCTTCACTGTCCATATAACAACTAACTCTGATGGCTCATCCACCAATATTTATATACAAATTGGTGGTCTAGAATGTTCCTCCACCAAAATTATTAGAATTTACCAGAAACGTTATCACGTTATATTTAGACTAGAAATAGTATCTCGTTGACTCTGGAATGTTCGCGAAAGTGCCTCCACCATAGTCGTCACATAGGTTTGGTCTAAAGGGGTTTAATTTTGTATAATAATCGGACAAGTTGAGCCTCAAAGGCCAAATAATACAGAGAGGGGCTTGGAGTATTAGAGCATGACTGAATAATGAAATGGCTCACATTACAATACTATTACCCCATTTTCATTAAAACGAATATAAAGCCATTTGTAACACTTAGAGAGTGGGGCATCCTATACACGTCGGTCTAGACTATAACATTTTTTTTTACTTTTATACAGAAAGATAAATATCTATTGGAGCTATGTCTAAAAAATATTTTGGAATTTACAGTGTGTTTCAAAAAGTTTCTATCTAAAAAGTATTAATATTAAAAAAATTTAAACATTATAACCGTCTTAATTACTTAGTACAATATAATACCAATATAAAATGAGAGTATTAGGTAGAAGGCTTCCATGAAAAATGCATTTTAGCTAAACGAAAGTTAGATGATATCATCTATAATTTGGCAAATATGCAATTTTTTAATTCGAGATTTAATTTTTTGTTTAGTTGTTATAATGACAACTGTCTCTATGGCAACAGTTTCTTTGTAACTGATTTCAGCTAAACTAGAGTCACATTAAGTCATCTATAAATTAGCGACTAAGCATTTTCTCACCACGATTTGGGTTTTTGTTTACTTGTTATGGTGATATGTATCCCTATGGCAACAGTTTGTCAGTAACTGATTTCAGCTAAATTAAATTATCTATAACTTGACAACTACGCGTTTCCTCACCACATGATTTGGGTTTTTGTTTAGTCGTTACCATGCCAAGCGTGAGGAGGGGTAGTAGAATTTATGTTAGAACCCACTAGCAAAAGAACTTTCAGAGTTAACAAAGACGGTTTTAAAAAAAAACTTGTGTTTTGTCACATGCACTATGATACTTAAGTTGGAACCATATGGAAAACATTTTTAATATTGGTTTTGTGAAAAAATGTATTCCTAATAAAAAACCATCAGTTATCCATTTTTAAGCCGTATACGAGGTTTGTCAAAAAATAGGAATTTTACTCAAGAGTAAAGTACCTTTATTTTTTACAATACAGAAGAATGCTATAAGTAAAGTTATTTTGAATTAAAAGTTATATTTAAATATGAGATGCAACTATAGCTATTAAGCATTAAAATTCAGGTTTGGTGATTATTTCATTTATAACTTTAAATATATTTTTACCTGGCCGACAAAACCATCACGGTCAAAGAAGGCAATTTAGTGTTAGAACTTCAAGCAGGGGTACCACAGGGCTTAGTTCCAGCTTTCTTCCTATTCCTCATATACACCCAGGATTTTCCTCCCTCTAACCACTTATCGTCACAATGCCATTAATACGCCTTTGATACTTCTTTGCTCTCAGTAGTCCAAATTTCTGACCAACTAAGAATCCGAACCCAAAATCTGCTGAGCTAGTATACTCGCAGGTGCAGCAGATGGAGGGTCTCACTCAATTTTCAATAAAGCCAATGGATCGTCTTCAAACACTCCTATCAAAAATACCTCGACTTAAACATATATATCCTGGGAGTCAGGCTCGTAAAACAATATAAAGTAGTCCACCTGGGGGTGAGATTTATTCACACCCTCAGTTAGTCTTCTGATGACCACCTCAATTTGGTCTGGTGGTGCATTTAGTGTTTCTAGTCATTAACCGAGAAAACCCATAAAAGATTTTAATACCGTGTTTTTATTCGTTTGTTTCTAATCTCTTTAAAAAAATGTTTCTTTAGACGTATCATTTTTAATTACGGTTTTTTAACTTTTTTAATTTTGCGAACAGCAAGTAATTCAAATCCGGATTGCGCTCTTCTACCTAAAAAATGAATCTGTGCGAAATATCCTAATGGGGTCCGATCCGCATTCTTCAATATACACTAGCGCCCGATCGATGGATGGGCTATCGTATTTTGTTTCGTTTGAAAACGCCACAGACTTTTAAGAAATTCTTTAAACTTGATTACAAAAGAATACTTTGATGTTTTTCTAAAACAAAATCAGATACGAAAAACGAGACTTTTAAAACAGTGGCGGTCTCCTAAAAATGGAAAAATGTCCAAAGAAACTGGTATCATAATTTAAAATGCTATTTATTTTCAAATATATTGTATATCACGTACATGTTTGCAAAATACCACCTGAGCGATTTTATACATATTATGGTATTCCATTAGAAAAGTGACATACATTTACTATTCATGAAAAATTTGATTTTAAATACGGACCTGTAATAACATTTTCGAGTACTTATAATAGATGAAAATAATTAATAATGAATTTATCAAAAATTTGTGTTAGATTAAATATTCTTATTTATAAGTAGTAAAAACTAGAATGAAGATTTATAATACTTTGCATTCTTGATTATACTGTTTACAGTTTAACAGACCTACTTAATCCACTTAAGTGAGACAAATCATAAATCTCGCATGCGAATCTATATTCGTGACTCGAGAATACTACCCCTGAGCTGAGAATAGTAAATTCATTGTATGGAACTCTCTAAAATCTTTCATGTTCCTAGTTAGAAACCCTAAGATCCGAAAAAAGATGATACCGTCTTATCAATATGAGCACCAAATGTTAGCTTGGGATCGTAGTAGACACCGAGATCTTTTATCAACTCAGGCCTTGATAGCGTAATATCCTGAAGTATAAAATTAAATTGCATGATTGACTCTTTTCTAGAGAACGTCATTATGTGTCATTTATTGGCATCTAGAGACAATTTGTTGGCAGCGCACCAATCATTTAATAAGTTTATATTACGTTGTAGAGAGTGGCAATCATTCAAGTTATTAATGGTGTGGAATAGTTTTAAATCATCAGCATATAGTAAATATTTTACATCAATATTAGTTATGATATCGTTAACAAAAATGTTGAAGAGAAGAGGACCCAGAATAGAGCCTTGAGGAACTCCGAAAGTTTGAGACGTGATTTGAGACCCAGACATTGAACAAATTGAGTGCGTCCAGATATAGGATTTTATGACAGTTATTAGCTCTTCAGACATTCCGACCTGGTGAAGTTTTGTTAGTAGTATGTTATGATCCAACCTATAAAAGGCTTTGGAAAAATTAGTGTGGATTACGTCTACCTTATTCTTTTTGTCAATTGACTCACACAAGAACTGTGTAAAACAGAAGAGATTTTTTATAGTAGAACGTCCTCTGATAAATCCATGTTGTTCAGGTATAATAACAATAACATTACGGAGCTTCAACGAGAGATGATCATGCAAAATAATCTCAAATGTTTTTAAGTTGCACAGAATAATAATAGGCCTATAATAGCATATTTCGTTCCGATTACCTTTTTTAAAAAGAGGGCATATTCGAGAAAGCTTCCAGATAGTTGGGAACGTACCCGATGATAGCATTAAGTTGAAGATATATTGTAAATGTTTACAAAAAAATTGAGCACAGTCTTTAATTAGAAAGGAAGGAATCAGATCAGAACCGGTCGTTATTTTTGACTTCATTTTTTTTAGGGCAATCAGAATTTTTTTCTTTAAAAAAGGGCGTAGTTACTACAGATTTGAGCAAGATGTAAAGTTGGAGGCAGTGTATGGTCCTAAAGCAATATAATTTTTAGCAGAAAACCTGGCAAAGTGTTCAACTATGTCCTGGGCATTTTCCGATTTTACATTGTTATATGACATATTGGCTGATATTGAAGATGACACGCCTTTTTTTGAGTTAATAAATGACGAAAACTGATTGGGATTTGTTTTAGTGTTTGCTTCGGAGGTCCTCAAATAGTTTTTGTAAGCAGAATCAGACAGATACTTAACTTCAGCTCTTAGGTTACCAAATTGGATGTAGTGTTCAAGATATTTATTTTTTTGTATTTATTCCATGCTTTAGACTTCAAATTGAGTTTTTTAATTATTTTAGAGTTGAACCGGTCAGGATAATGATTTTTAGGTGGTATCTTTAAAGGAACGTTTTTATCGAAGATATTATAGAGTCTCTCGTAAAACATTTTAATTGCTTCATCCACGCTCCTCAACTGATATAGGTGGGTCCAATCAATTATGAGTAGATCTTGATATAAACTGGGAAAATAAGTTTTTTTAAAATTATATTCTTAAGAACATAATGAAGATAATGTCTTTAGAGTAGTCTTAATGGAAATATCAACAGAAAGGGCAGAGTGTTGTGGATCCAGTCGCAAGAGTTCAGATGTTTTAGATACAGTGCATGCATCAATGTTTGAGAGAACGAGGTCAAGGATTCTGTTATTGCAGTTAAGTATTGTACTATGTTGAGACATATTAAAAAGTTCATTAAAGATCTCTTATTAAACCTGCTCCAAAATCGGCATATCTACTTAAATTGAAATCGCAAACAATTATAACATTTTGGTCGTAAACTAGGTGTATGGACATGAAAATATCGACAAAAAAATCATATTTATAAGCAGATATGAGCGGAGAAAAGTAGATGCAGAAAACATAAACATTTACTTTACCCAATTTCAGTTTTATACATGTTACATCAATAGACATAAGAAGTTCAAAAATATGTTCGGTGTCAAAGATACTGGACAAAAATTGTTTTTTACAGCAATTAAGCTACCTCCACCTAGTGTTGCAGACATTTTACGTGTAGTTGGTAAATATACCATTGTAACGGACGTTTTAATTCAGTCTCAATATACCTAATAACATCATTTGTATTACCGGAGTTAACAACAGTACCATAGCAACCCACATCCGCCAAATCATTTATTTCCAAATTGTTTTTAGCTAAAAAGTCCAATATTGCATTTTTCTAGACCCACATTGGTATTAGCTTATCTACGCACAGGTTACAAAACGAGAAAGTATGCTATTGCCTTTAACTGAACGAATATATTTCATATCCATTCTAGGTAGTAAGAACACTGCAAAAAAATTAAATCCACCAATCACAATTCATATTTTGATCAGCCAAGCCAAACCCTAAAGGTCCGTCCTGACATCGTAAGGTCATCTTTCTACAGGGTGTAACTGATCAAATATTGTTCACAAAAATGGCCAGCAGTTTTTTTGATCTTATTAAATTTTATATTTTTTCTGTTCCTAACTTTTTCCCTAAAGTTACCTAATAGTTATTTAGATATAGCGGGCAAAATTTTATATCTAATTTTAATTTTATGTCTCTCAGGAACAAGAATTCTACAGAGAAATACATTTTATAAAACAATTTTTGTGTTTAGAAACGTAACATCTAAAAATATTTGTAATCAAAACTACACCGATTTCTATTTACTTTACAATTTTTTTTTTTCGACAATAAGTAAGCAACTTTATGTGTGTACAAATATAAATAGTTTCAAGTAACTTTGGGTTTACAAAGGTAAAATAAAATTAGTTAGGTTAATCAAAATGTGACATCAATCTTTTGATATATTCTTAATATCAGAAAAAAAAAATTTTTTAAATGTGTTGCCACGCCATTGCTTAAATGTTTTAAAATATTTCGATAAGATTAACGTGATTAAATGTTTCGTAACGGGATATCTGCAACTTTTATTACGAGCTTTGATAAAGGATGAAGTTGTCCTTTGTTTGTGTAAAGATGATCCAGCCGCAAAAAATCCAGACACAGCAAAACGTGGCCCTAGTTGATGATAAAAAAGAGCGTTGTAACTAATAGCAACAGGATATTAAAGTCGAGCACTTTTTGTTTTTGTTTTTTAAAAATTACAAAAAAAGGTTTGATTTTTAAACGATTAAAGAAATGTGAAATACAGAATTATACGATAAAAACAGAATATTAAAGAAAAAATAACTATTAAATGTCAAACAATGGAATTAATACCAACACATGACGCTAGTGACCTGTAAGGATATGTGGATCTACCTAGACCGTCAGATAATGACCGATTTAGGTGCCCCATTTTCGCATACAAGCCTTGAAGAGGGTTGAAAAGTACATCGATGTTGAGTAGAATAAAAGAAAATTTACGAGTGGCTCTTGGGGATAACACATGGAAAATTCGATTTTCCTAATCAGACCCCAAAAAAATACTTATACATTCGGGTCATTCAAGAAAATATGTTTTTTGGACTAGTGATGACGTACTTTTTCATACATTCGATGAGCTTGTGTGGAAAAATCGGGCAAAATCTCGATTTTCCCTTAGAAGATCACGCTATTATTTTAACCCTTTAGCCACCTGCAACATTAAAGCCTTTAGTTTTCTGAAGACTAGTTCTATTAATTAATCATATAGTGAAAACGGCTTGCGTGGAAAAAATGGCAAAAAATAATATTTTGTTTTTGTTAGGGAAAATAGAATTTTCCATGTGTTATCCCCAGCAGCCACTCGTAAATTTTCTTTCATTCTACTTAAAATCGATGTACTTTTCAACCCTCTTCGAGGCTTGTATGCGAAAATGGGGCACCTAAACCTGTCACTATCTGACGAACTATATCGGGTCAGCATCACATAGAAAACTTGTCATGTTTATTTTAAAGAAAAAACGTTATTGTTCGTAAAAAATTCTACTTGATTTGGAACTCCATAATAAAATATTAAATTTGTAAATTTTATAAATTTCCAAAATACACTTTAGAATTGATTGTAAATAGAAAACAATTAAAAACAAGTACATTTATTATTTAAAATTGCTCTATATTAAACAAGAAGGTAGTAAGAAGGTACTTATAGAGGTAATATCACGTGATAATAGTTACGCCACTTTCGCCATATTAATAGGAAATTTTAACATTATTATGCATATGTGTCATTTTACATTATAGTATAATAATGTATCTTTAAAAACAATATAAAAATTTAATAATTAAAATAGGAATGTTTTGTGTAATAATATAGTAGGCCAAGGGCCATTTGGGACTACATTCTCTATTGATAAGGCCTTAAGAGTAGACCAACACCAGTTTTCCTTAAACATTTGGGCTGGTATTATGTAAAACCATATTATTGATCCTTATCTCTAGCAGCAACGTTAAAATTATTCTTCCTCAACTTTGTGGCAAATGTGGTAACCGAGCAGTTAAAGAATACCATACGAAACATCAGATATTGAATGTGACTTTAGCACGACGACGTTCCTACTCACTTTGCTGTTATGATACGCCGGCAACTTAATCAAGCGTTTTTAGACTCATGGATTACATGAAGAAGTCCAATACTTTGAGCGGCAAAATTCACTGAACTTTTTTCTCTGGAGCCATGTGAATAATTTGATTTTCCCGGGAGCAGTCGACAACTGGGAGAGATTTCTGCAAAGGGAATGTCCAAATTTACCAAAGTACAAGAGATGCCGTATTTATTTGTGCATTGAAGATGAAGTAAATTTTATTGATCAAAATTACTGTTTATTTTTTCTTCCAATAACAATTCAACCAAATATAGTAAAGTAAACAATTTGGTTAAACTTAAACTATTCAAACATAGGTATCTACCTACATTATTTGTTTAATAATTTATCTTCAGTTTCAGAAAGTCTTTTTGACAGTTCATCCACCAGATTTTGTGAACTGGCTGCTAAAATTCTGTTTCCTGTAGAGTGTAAGGGCCCTCCCCTTGGATCAGTACATAATCCACCTGCTTCTCTAACTATCAGCATTCCGGCTGCGATATCCCAAATTTTTATACCGTAATTGTAGAAAGCGTCTGCTCCTCCACAAGCTACCATGCATAAATCCAAAGCTGCTGATCCCAATGCCCTTGTTCTGAGAGAAATAGAAGTGTGATACGTATAAATATTTTTAGGATAGATACCTATAAACAGTGCTGAGAAGATCCAATCATCGGTTCTGCTTTGCTTGTTTGTATTGAAGTCAATAGTAAATAGCTCTCGCAGGAAAAAAAACGGCACAGTATTAATGTTGCTATTTGCAAGTCGAGTTACTGATTGATATTACATTACCGAACCGTAACTGACAAGTCTTTTCCTCTCCTGTACATGTGAATGCCATTTAGTATTCACTACAATACAAGCAAAGCAGGATCAATGGTTTGATCTGCCCAAAACTGTATAAGCTTCTTACACAACAAAACACTTACGAATGTGATCCAGTTATTAATGAAGAAATGAGTTCCACAACTTCTGGAGTAATCTGGTGTACTGGTGCACATCCATAATTTTCTATTATAATAAGTGCCTTTGAAAGTGATGTAGTGTTGGACACCCGAATTTGTTTACCATTTAAAAATGCCCCCTTTCCACTTCTTGCTGTGAATAATTGTTCCAAAATTGGGTTGTAAACTATACCAATTGCTGGTTCCTTGTTTATATATAAAGCGATTGAGATACATGAATGCGGAAAAGAGTGCACGAAGTTCATGGTACCATCTATGGGGTCTATGATCCATGTTGGTGCATCTGTTAGAAGAGTTTCTCCTTGTTTGGCGGCAGATTCTTCAGCTATGAATTTATGATCAGGAAAATTACTGGATAGCCCGCTGATCAGGTAATTTTCTATTTCTGTATCAGTTTTCGTAACCAAATCTGTTGGCGACGTTTTAAATTCTATGTATTTATCTCGGTTGGAATTATTTTCTCTGAGTATCTAAAAAAAAATTAAACCTATTATCAGAACAATTTACAGTAAGTATATGACGTATAATAGGATACTAAAATATAAAAATAAAATATGTTAATCCCTCTACTTATCACATAGAGATCATAATATCAATTATCTATAGCTGCAGGTTTG
Organism: Psylliodes chrysocephalus; assembly: GCA_927349885.1. Classification (NCBI taxonomy): domain Eukaryota; kingdom Metazoa; phylum Arthropoda; class Insecta; order Coleoptera; family Chrysomelidae; genus Psylliodes; species Psylliodes chrysocephalus. Next base: position 27,477,583 of record OV651816.1, read on the forward strand.
TTCAAACAACGATATTTAAACCACACATAAACCAGTCCACAACTGATTGTTGAAAATCTGTCGACAACTAGTAATTGACAACCTGTCGAGAATTGGGACTCAACTCGGAATTCGTTTATGTTGAAACACATTTTTAATAAATTCAGCAGACGCACTACAAAAAAGGGCTCCATATACATACCAGTATAATTGAACGGTATACACGTGCAAGTTTTTTCCACAAGGATCCTTGAATATCTGCGTCGACAACACACGTATAAATATACTCGCACATTGCGCCAGTTTAAAGTTAAACCATTTTATTGGCAGACGACGACGACTCGTTGGCCACTGTTGACTTTTTTCTTCTCCTTCCTGTGATTCGTTCGGGAGGCGTTAAGTTTTTTAACCGCTTTATTACGATCTGCTTTTGAATCCATTTCCCCTAATTTTTTTTAATTTTTTTTAAATACTGCTTCCCTCTTCCCCTATATTGGCACTCTTTGCTTTTAATGCACCACATACATGAATTATGTTCATAAATAGAAATAATTTTTTCGAAACATTCTCAAAATTGTAAATCGCACTACTCTAGGGATGATCAAATTTTAAATGTTTCAAGCTGTTAAGGCGGGTATAGATCTGAGCATGTACGCGTATGAGGCAAGCCGAGGCCGAACCAAATTCCTCGTGTGACACATTTTGTATACACCAATTTTATCTGACACATTAAAGAAAAAAGGAGAGAAAGGAATTGACTGCCGATTTCCTGCTAAGGATATTCTTTTTTATGGTGGTTTTATGGTTTTGCTCTCTTAAGATATCACGCTGAATATTTAAATCCAGAAGCAAAACATTTTCCTGGTTCCACTCCATGCAAAATAAATCCCAAAAACTCCCTATAATCTCTACGGTGCTGTATGGTACCAGTTCCCGTCCAGACTGAGCACGTACTGCACATTGACTCCCTTTGATGTACCGCCAACAAACGGATCGGAGCGAGGCCGTACGGCGCACACAACGAGGCAATTTGCCGCGCCTCGGAAGCCCGTCCACATCTGCATGCTCATGCGTCTTTAGCTTGTCTAATAAGCGTACGTGCTCAGATCTGTACCCCCCTTTACATACACACGCTTAATTAAACTTATACAAGTCCGACATGCACAAGTAAAAATATAGAATTTCCACAAGTCTCATGTCGCTTGTGCAATTAACGTACTTATGCAAATATTACCAAACATTAGTTCTAGTATACTTATGCAATAAACTTGTACATATCGTTCAAGTATACTGGTACGTTTATGGGGGCCTTTAAGTAACGCACCTAATGTAAGGTTAGGTGGGGTAAGAGGGAACGGGTTTTGGTTGAGATGGCTTAAATTGTTTAACATATATTTGTCAAAACATTAAACCACTTAAATTTGATCTTTGTATTGCTTTAAGGACACAATAAAACCTCGTACCTTAAGTTAATTACTTTTTTTTAGTGTAAAGAAATATTTTTTTAATGACATATGTTTCCACTTTCCTGGGTAATCGGGGTGATAATATTGGCAAAGCATAACTATCTAAACGTGAGAATTGTTAAACAATAAAACAACTAGCCAACAATTTTTTTTTATTTATTGCCTCAACTGAGGTTAAAAAACAAATAAAAAAAATTAAAATATGGTCATTTTCTCTTTCTAATACGTTTGGTAGCAATATTTAAACGCAAATAAACAGTTAATTCACGTTGATTCCAGTGAACTCCATGCCAAAACAAAAAATGGTATCACATCAGTCAACAGTTGGTTGAGACAAAACCAACAAGTGAGAAATTAGTCGTGGCAAGCATGAACATGCAACGAACGTATACCGAGGTACATACGGTGAATACGCAATATTTTAGGAAAATTTCGTAAAAAAAATTATAGAGAATAATATTAGAAATAACTTTTATTTTAAGAATTTTCTCCTACAAACGTAAATAACAAATATATTTAATAAAATATAAAAACAACCCCCTATAAAGTACCCCCCAGATGTTTTGACTATGCCCAAATTCTAATTAGTTTACCTCAGGTCAGAATTAAGCAAAATTAAAAGTTTTTCTTTATCCGTTTTTGAGTTTTCTTCAAAATTTAAAATTTACACTTTTTTACAAATATCTGGAATAAATTTGCTAAACTAAATAATTCAACATAATATTTTATGTAATATTTTAATAAACATTACATGCAATTCCTAACTTCATTCTCGAAAATGTAAATATAACATTAAACTAGACACGTACTGACCTTAGCCGATTAATATAAAAATCGGCTAGGTCAACAATAATGGCACTCTTAGTTTGAGTCTCATCATCGTCTCACATCTCATTAGAAGAAGTGACGTGACGTGCCCTCGTCGTCTTTAGATGTTTAGCCCTTGGTAAGGCCCTTTTTATATTATTTTAATATTTTGGATATATTTTTTTATCTTTAATAAATTATTAATTGTTGTTTTGCTCTTTTATTTTCCCGAGTCAGGTAGCACATAGAGTCACTATTTAAAGTGACTCCCTCACGATCAAAATGCCCGTGACACTACTTTAGGAACAACACTGTTAATTAGAACCCAAGAGTGAATGGTCGAGGAATCCTACCAAGCCATCAGAATTAATTTTATCAAATTAAATTAAATAAAAAAATCCCGGCCAACGGTGATTATTATTATTTGCCGTTGGGCTCCGGGGCGACTTAAAGATGATTGATGGTGCGATTTGACTTGCAGGTGAGGAAAACCCGGAAAACCTCACCCACCATCATCGAGATGGTAACGCATGGCGATTTTATAATCTGCACGTCATATCAACAGAAATTGAATTTCTATTAATACAGCAACCATCAAATCCTATAAGGAACCATGCAATTTAATTAAAAATCCACGTTTTGGTGTAAGATTCATAGCTTTTCTATCTCTGACCGCTACTCTACCGACTCGATAATGAACAAAAAATAGGAAGACCAAACTTGATTGACAAATACAAATTAGACCTGTGAGAGATACAAATAATATAATAATTATTACAATCACAAAATTATTTAGTTTATTGCATTTTGTGCATGTTTTGACAATTCGTTTCGATTAAGAACCAGGAATATACCTTTCTGAAGCACTAAAGGTTTTTTACCTACAACTGTATACAACTGTAGACCTATATTCTGTCATGGTGAACGCCCAATATTTTGGTCACGAGCCGCCACTGGAAAGGTGAGAATCGCACAGCAGAAGTTTGTTGGAATACGAATTTTAGACTGTACAGAATCCCGACTTACGCTAACTGATTTGGTTAAAGTTGAAAAAAAACTAACTTTTTTAATTATATTTGTGTACATGAAATAAAGAATAGGTGCTACTTGAGCTTATTTGTTGTAAAAATCTGTACCTTAAATTGAACACATATATTTGCTGCTGATTAACTTTATCCTTAGAGATTTCCAAAATTTTAAAATTGTAATAAAGTTCATTGTAATAGATGTTAGAAAATTATAGGAAGGATGATCTAAAGAAAATATGAACAAATGAAGAAGTTACTTAATAGAAGAAAAGAAAAGTAAGAATTGGCGTTTTAATAATTCCTAGATAAAAATGACCTTAAAAACTGGTGTTATTTTTTCGTATGTATTTTAATAAAAATAACATTGTACTTACTTGACCAGCGGATTTGGTTAAATTTAAAACCGTATCATAATATAAATCTAAATTACTTAAAGACATATTTTAAATATCTGTTACTTTTTAGTGAAGAAAAAAAAACAACTATTCTTAATACTGATAATTTTTTATATGACTATTTTTACATAACTTTATGTTATCTAAATTAACTTAAAAGTTGCAGAATGTGCAAATAATTTTAATCTTATTAACATTGTTATCGAAAAAACAATTCAGTGATGAGTAAATATTTAAAAAAGTAAGATAATATTAAACAAATACTTATATTATTTTTGTTGTAGTTTAATATTTGCTTATTTTTCCTAAATTTATCATAGAAAATTATTTTCCCGTACACAGCTTCGCTGCCATACAAAATATGTTAAACCGCATTTTTCTCGAAATTATTTTTTGTTTTTCTTGTCAAGTTAAACTGTTTTATGGAAACAATTAATATTTGGAGCATTGGAGTGCACAATTTCATGTTGTTGGAGACTTTAAGTGGATTCTTCTAAGTACGATTATTCATTGTAGTGAAAACTTATGGAACCATTTCTATTAATGTACCAGAAATTGACATAATCAAAAATAAACTGTTTTATGAAATGACCTATGTAAAAAAATATTACTGAAAGGATTTTTGAATGGTCCGAAAAAAAGTTGGAAGTATCATTGAAATTATTGTAAATTTTAATCCACTTTTCACAGATAATATTAAGTAATATTTCCTTTGACAATTCAAAAAAAAAACTTGAATTTGTCTGTGTCTTGTTGAAACCAACGAAATAACAGAAATATTATTCAAAGTGGTTAATAAAATTAGACTATAGAAAAATTGCAGCTAGGTGTGGAAATCCTAAAAGCTATTTTGATGGTGAAATTCAATATTGATAAAACTTGCCAAGAGTTCTATGAAAACAGAGATTTCTTGAAAAAAAGTTCAAAAATTTGAGAAGTGTCTGTAATATCAAAAATATTTTTTAAGTTCGTACGTTTTTTAAAATGTTAAATTTTTCCATTTCCTCTTGAAAAAAATCTGATCACATTTGGTATGTTAAAAATTTCAGTTTGAGTATCGTTTTCTAGTTACATAGCTTAAAGATAATAAAATTAAGATGGAAACTGTGAGATTTACAATTAATATTGTGACTTATTTTGAGACAAGTATAGATAATGCATACCATAATGGGGATGTGCTGTGAAAATACAGTAAATAAGTTAATTATTATATTGGGAACAATATCAGGTGATGAAGATCAAATGTATTCATGACAAAAACTTACAAAGTTGTACAGTTAACTGTAGTTTAAACTTGTAATTACAAATTAGATGCAAATTAAACTTACTTTAATAGTTACAGAATTTTACCTGGAACTTGGACAATGAAAATAAACAAATAATTTTTTAAGTTTCTTTTATTATTTATATTAAATTATAAAAGTATATCAACTAGTTTATTTAAAAGGATATTTTTGCACAGTTTATGTTAAAACGAGACCGAGGCTGTTGAATGATAATCGGTGATGGATATTAATATGTGTTCAAAATGTTCACCACCCTTCTTTTCATATTTTTGAACAGTTTCTTCTCAGTTTTGTATTAATTTAATGTAACTCCTCCAGTACATAAACATGATGCAAATTATTTTAAATTCAACCATCCACCACATTCCATACTTTTAACAAAATCATTACTTCTGGCCAGTTCCTGCCAACATACCTAAAACAATGATGTTTAGAGTTTAACTTGTAGGAGAGTTAGTCTCCGAAACACTGTTCCTACCTGCTATTTTTTACCAGACTTTATAAAAGGAGTAGAGAGGTTCTCAAATCGTCAGAATATTTTTTTTATGTATGTTCAGTAATAATTATTTACCACTTTGTCCAATTTCTACAATTCTTTCTCTGTTAGAAAGGAGGTACCTCAAGGGTGGTTCTTTTTAAATTTGGTCAAGATCTGATAATGAGATCCATAAAAAGAACAGCACACTTCATTTTTGGAATCTGTTTTTTAAATTTACTTTTACAACTCATATTATTCACTGATGTATTGGGAATTTGTACATCTTCAACATTTGGATAAATTATGTATACAAGCCAAATAGTAGTTTGTGCAAAAAGAGTAAGATGACCAAATTGCACGGAGGCGAAGTGTGATACGTGCAAACCCCTAGAAAATGTATACTATCTTTTTTCTACCAATCATTGAAGAAAATTTACAATATTTTAATAAGTAATTTAGAGGTTATTAACATAAAACAATTTAAAATATATTTTTCACAAAGATTTGAATTTCTAGATTTTACTAATTTATAAAATAAAATAAACTTAAAAAATAATTTTGCTTTAACCCGGATTTGATCCACGGACCTTTCGCACGGGAACTTTTCAGTTATACTTTCGCGCCGACACCTTAAAATTTATTTCCTCTTAACATTTATAACTAAGTTGGTTTTTGTTAATTTTATTACAATTTACCAAAATGTACGGTTTCTTTATAACTATAGCGATGAATATACATTGTGTTACAGCCAAATAAAATAAATTAGGTAGCTCAAGTACTGTGCATATTTATAAAGAAATCTCGAAACACGTCAGTTTTAGGTTATAAAATAACATCTTTCGATGTGAAAATTTCACCCTACCTTCGACCTCCTTCGAGTAACAATTACAACCTTCAAATTTGTAAATACCTCATTTGAAAGGTGCGTTTAAAAAATAAGAGCAAAAAAACTTTTTCATAAGTTGTAATTACAATAGCACTAACCGGGACGCATATTTACACATCCTCCTATATGACGGCACCGGAGTGCTGAAATCTGTTCGCCTTTGTAACCTACAAGTACGCTACAAAAGCTCATTGATTTAGGCACCAATGCATGAGGCCTCTTTTATTGCTGGAATCAGTAAGCAAGCTTATCTGCATTCTATGAAACAATGGCTGTACTTAAACTGCCGTTAAACGGTCGTGTACTAAAATGCCGTCAATAGACATGATGTCGTTTTCAAATGACGCATTTGAAGTGTTTTGGGATTAAAAAAGAAGAAAATATACAAGAATAAAACGAAGCAACGACTTCTCGTAGGGTGGCGGCTTCGCCGCCACCAAAAAATTTTAACCCGTACCTGGCTACGCCTACCGGCATAGACGTCAACGGTCTGGATACAGCTAAAATTGAAAAGTAAAGTCACATATCATAAAATTTGTATGGGTGTCTAAATCAATGAGCTTTTGTAGCGTACTTGTAGGCTACAAAGGCGAACAGGTTTCAGCACTCCGGTGCCGTCATATAGGAGGATGTGTAAATATGCAACCGGGACAGCCACCTTCCATATTTCTATTAATTATTTTTTTTATTTAAGAGGTGGAAATCTTTCAAAGCCTATTTGGGAAGTGAACTCAGACGTTTAGGATTTTATTAAAACAAAAAATATCGCTTGTCACAAAGGCGCCGATACAACTCTTGCGAGTATTGCTTTATTCGTCTCTGACAGTCTATACGTTATCTTCCTTGGTTGTTTCTTTTTCTCTGCACTTCTATATCTTGCCCATCTGTTGAATTTAACAAATATTTGTTTTAATATATCCTCCTCATTACAGTACAGACAATTACTGTCAGGTGGTTTACCAATTTTGTAAGTATAAGCCGTGAAAAATCCGTGTCATATGAACTCCGATACTAGTTTGTTTCCTTGAAATTGCAGTCCAACTAATTACTGATATTTGGAATTAACCTTTTTGTCAGTGTTGCTGTTAAAGCTATCCTGCCAGATATATAGTGTTCTAGATCTTTCAAATATTCTTACTTTTGAATCAGTTGCGTTTTCTGCCGAACTTTGTTATCTACAAGTGTATCCAGAGCGATACATCCAGATACTGTTTTTGCGGTCTTCTCCTCATATCATTCTGTACCATTTTCACTGTACTCTTAACACCAGTTTTTATAAATATTATTTTTTTATTGATGCCGCAAACAGAACAACCATATACATTAAGTGACTTTTGGCTCTGCTTAGTCCTCTTATGCTGGTCAATATTTTTGATAGAGCTTGTCTCTCTATCTTTTCTGCTGTCTTCTAGACATGGTTATTATAAATGCTTCTATCAACATATCATACCTTATGTAGTTAACTGCCTTAACTAGAGTAATCACAGTGTATTCTAACTTGAATTGAATCTCATCTCAAACTTTTTTACCTTTTATAATGACACTTTTGAATTTTTACCCGTTGATGTAAGTGAATTAGTGCCCAATTGGCGTAGTGAATTAATTCCTTTTTTATATTTGTATTTACGACCAGGACAAGGACATCGTCGTAGGCAATTGTGCTACATCTTGCCTGAGGATCCCGTAATACATATCAAAGACCGAACACTGTTGGACTTCCTAGGTCATTTTTATCTCCTGCGCACTCACTTGTAATGTTTTATCTCTCAGGTAGCTTTTTATGATAATAATTATATATTAATTTTTTTTTGTTACCTGTAACTTGCTCGTTATTAAAACTCCAGCCAGCCGTGTTAAATGCATTTCTGACATCTATAAAAATAAGTGTAATCCAGGTATCATTCTCTTCCTTCGCCAGACTTATTACGGTTTCTATAACATCAACTGTTGATCTACCGCTTTTAAATGAAAATTTTAAAATGCCACCCTTTTCCTCTAGCTCTATTTTATCTCTTCTTTTCGTTAAGTATTTAAACACCTTTTTCATTATATGTATAGAGCAAATTATTTAGTAGCCAGTTACCATTTTCAGTATTAAAATAACGTTTGCTCTCTTTCATGTATTATGGAAGTCTTGCAGATCCAACATACCTTTGAATATATTCAGCATTCAACTATTTAAGTACTATGTTCACCGACTCCGTAAAAGTACCATCTAGACCTTGTATTGCCTCATCTTGCCTGTTTTTAGTTTCTCTCAGGTTTCCTTAACTTTAAGATTATTGCTTCAACCGTTAACACCTGTTTATTGTTTACAAAATTTCAAATGCTAATTTTCCAATTTATAAGTGAATTAATAATATAATTTTAGTATCATATGATATTTGAATACTTTTTATGCGAGTGTATTACAATATTTTGTTATGGAACGTATCTTGAGCTCCAAAATTGTATAGGTTGGAGTGCCTGTGCACCAGTGGCTAGCTAGTTTTTACTTCGTGCCGTGTGGTGTGGCCATGGATGAATGTTGTAAGTGTGATACAATAAAAAAGATTCTATAATTACATATGCAGGCAAGAGCAAAGATAAATCTCAAAATTTTTCAACTTCAGACATTCAAGTTATTTAATAGTGGTATGCTATAGTTCTGTGATGTATGTTTAAATGAAGTGATCCACAGTCATATGAAAATATACTAAAATAAGATTTTCTATATGTTAATTGGGCAATATATCGATTATGTAGCTGTCTATAGATGTTTTAATTGTGGTGGCTTTGGACATCATAGAGATAAATGTGATAGTATGCAAAAGTGCCTAAAGTGTTATGATCCAGATCATCTTCACAGATGAATGTACAAGTTCTGTGTCTAAATGTAACAATTGTATAAAAACGAATTCAAATATGTATACTAACTTTAATATTTATTAAAGTATTTATTGTTTCGGCCTTTACTTGATGAAAATCCATTTAATCTTGAAAGTGTAAAACCAAATTTGGTAGATTTTCACACTTTTATTTTAAAAATATAAAAATTTTTAAGAAACACTAACATGACATATGTTTCGAAGTACAACTTCTTTTTCAAATGTTACTAATTTACAATTCGGTATCCAATATATATACGAAATAATTTAACAAAACAAAGTACTTAAGAAAAACATCAATAATATTACAAAATAAACTATTTAAAGTAAATAAGGGTACTTAGGTAATTATAATATCAATCAGATAACAATAAGATAGCACATTACCGGGATTATCTCACAGAAAACTAGGAAAGAGATTTAATAAGGGTGAATTATTAATATCTAATTGATCATTTAGTAAGTTATCTGAATTTTTAAATCTATTTATTTCAAGTGTTTCTAAATGGTTTAATTTAAGGCTCTTATTTTCTATATGTAAAATTTCAAAGTTGTCTGTAAAAGAATGATTTTCAGCTAAAGTATGATTTGAGTAAGTAGAATTATTTTTGTTCTTTGTATAGCTATTATGTATAATGTTCGGAATAGCGTTTTTTCAAAGTACGGCCTGTTTGACCAATATACAATTTTGGACAACTACCACAATTTAATTTATATACCCCCGATTTATTGTTAGGATTAATTTTACCCTTATTGTTTTTAATACGATTGGGAAGTATATTGCTCCGCTTAGGGTTTTTCATCAAAATGCTCAATGTTTAAGGACCAAATTTGATATATTTCAAATTAAGTTGTAGAAGCATAAAATTGATTTCTGAACACTGGTTGAAAGAATATGAATTGCAGATGGTGAAATTATTATATTTGTACATCATTCTGTAGAACCAATATAAAAAATGGAGGTGTAATAATTATGTATAAATCCAGTTTAGGCATAAGTATTAAAGAAATTTCTATTGTAAAGGAAATGTCATTTCCGTTACAGTGTGAGGTTGTTGGTACATAGGTGAAATTTTCTCATTATACTAAAATCATTAGAATTACATGTATGTATCGTTTAACAGATGGCAATATTAATACTTTTTTTAGAGTCCTAGATCGCGTTTTAGATTGTTTTAATTCCGATTGTTATGTAATTTTGTGTGGCGATATTAATATAATTTTTTTAACTAGTGATATGTCGAAGCACCAACTTTTTGATCTTTTAAGCCATATTAAAGAGCCTACCAGAGTAAATAATGGACTCGACTATACTTGTAGCAATGTTGGTGATGATTTTTGTTTGGACTCAACAGCTGTTCTGAAGAATGGTCTATCTGATCATTCTGGTCAATTAGCTGTCATTAAGTTAAATAGTACAGTTGAATCTATATTTAATAATGAAAATTACAATTAATTATTACAGTACATTATGAATAAATCCTGAAATGTTATACATCAAACCGTAAATATTAAAGATGGGTTTAGAGCTTTTTCTGAAACTCTCCTTTATTATATCGATATCTGTTTTTCACTAGTCACTGTTAAACATAAAGCAAAATGTAAATCTAACTGGATTACAAATGGTGTACCTATTTCTTCAGAAGAACTAAAACTTCTATATCGCCTTGAAGTAGCCTCAAATTCTACTGATTATGAAAATTATTACCGTAGATATAAAAAGATTTATAGAAAAGTCTGTGCAGCTGCCAAAAGAATAAAAAATGACCTAGTATACTACTTTGCCTCTAACAAATCAAAAGCGGTTTGGTCAATTATTAATGATGACTTACAAAATAAGTCGCGAAATTCTGCTGAAATCTCAGATATTTTTATTAATAACGAGAAAATTAATTTATTGACTTTTTTGTAAATGCTTTTAAAGAATGATGTTAATTAACAGTCTTCTTCTGAGCTATGTAAAATCAGAAATATTTTAACACCTATTTTCATTAGCCCGATTACCGAAACAGAAGTGTTCAATACTATAATTGAGTTTAGAAAATCTAATTTTTGTGCAATTGATCAAATTAGTTCCAATATTCCTAAATATGTTGCTTATTATATTATTGGACCACTAAAGTTCCTTATTAACAGATCTTACCAAGAAGGTGTTTCTCCGAAGATATTTAAGACAGCCGAAGTTATAACACTATTTAAAAAAGGTGATGTATCACTTATTGATAACTATAGACCTATATCTATATAATAATAATAATAATATAATAATAATAATAATAATAATAATACTCTCCCTAATTCACCCCCTTACGAGTGAATTTCAACCCCTGAAGTCGACTGAACGACTTGTGTAGGGGAAGGGACGGCTATTATTATTATTTGCCGTGGCGCTCCGGGGCGACTTAAAGATGATTAATGGTGCCATTTGACTTACAGGTGAGGAAAACCCGGAAAACCTCACCCTCCATCATCGAGACGGTAATGTATGGCGAATTTTTTTAATCTGCATGTCATATCAACAGAAATTGAATTTCTATTAATACGCCACACATCAAATCCTAAACCGAACCGTGCAATTTAATTAAAAATCCACATGGTCTGGTCTGGGATTCGAAACCCAGCAGTCTCAGACTCATAAACTTGCCTATAAATGAATATAAGCGCGATAGACCGCTACACCACCGTCCAGTATTTCAAAAATATTAGAAAAAATTATGTTCAGAAAAATGGTAGACTTCGCTGTAAAATATAATGTATTTCATGATAGTCAGCATGGGTTCGGGGAACGTTGATCTACACAAACTACCGTTACTAGCTTCCTTAATTACCTCTATGATAATCTAAATAAAAACAAAAGAAGTGTAGGTATTTTTATAGACTTAAGCAAAGCCTTTGATCTAGTAGATCATGCTTTACTTAATGGCAAACTTGGTAAGTATGGTTTTAGAGGAATAGTTGGCGAGTGGTTAAGTTTCTATTTATCTGAGAAAAATCAGCTAACAGTTGTTAACTCTCGTCCATCAAAAATACGTTTTTCTAGATACGCTTTCTCTGTGGACTGATATCTGCAACATCTTACCCAAGTGTCAAGCTGGCTTTAGATCAGGTCGAGGTTATATCGACAATGTACATACACTAAGTTCAATAATACACTTGCATATTAGGCATAGAAAAAGGAAACTCTTTGCAATTTTCGTCGATTTCAAAAGAGCATTTGATTCGGTAAATCATCGTTTATTGTGGAATAAATTATATGGGTTAGGTATATCGGTGAAAATTCTTAATGGTATAATAAATTTATACTCAAAAGCCTCAGTCGGGGTTAAATCCTCTAACGGTTTATCTAAGTCTTTTTATGTAACTGACGGTTTACTGCAAGAATAATCTCTAAGTCCTTTACTTTTCGCCATGTTTTTAGCTGATATAGAAGATTTTTTTTATGCCGAAGGAGCCCAGGGTGTGAATATTGAAGATATCCATGATATTCTCAAACTACTTTATGCCGACGATATGGTAATCCTAGCACACTCTGAGATTGATGTTACAAAAAAACTTAAAATTTTAGAAAAATATACCTCTTTAAATGACCTTACCGTTAACATCCAAAAAACTAAAATCATGTCATTTTCTAGAGGAGGTTTTCAAAAAAATAACTACCCTTTCAAATGTAACGGTCAACATCTAAATTTTACAAATAAATATAGATATTTTGGAGTCACATTAACATCTTCTGGCTTATTTCACGAAATGTCATTATCAACTTCAGATAAGGGTAAGCAAGCCATATGAGCAATTTTGCCGGTTATGGCCAAAGCTAAAATGGACACATGGTATCCACATAAAGTTGCTTAAATCCTTAGCTCTTAGCATAATGTCTAATTGTGCCCCTGTGTGGAGTCTAAGGTATTTGGAGGTGTTAGAAAGAGTTCAAATAATGTTTCTGAAGAGGATGCTATTGGTGCTTATCAATACACCTGACTGCGCAATAAGATTAGAAACTGGCAGAGCTAAATATTCCTATAATATATTCAAAATGACTTTAAGCTGGCTGCATAAAATCTTATTAATCTGATTAACTCTGGAGAAGTAAAATATAATTGGGCTGCTCAAGTTAGACACTTATTTAAATTAATTGACCTTGAAGAATTTTGATGCTAATAACCTAAAACTAAACAAAAACTAGTTACTAACTGCTTATTATAAGAAACTTTATAATTTTGATATTATAGGAATTACACGCTGTTAGTTTTTGTCCTTATATACAGCTTTTTCGGTTAAAATTTACACTTAATAATATATATGTAATAGATCCCAATAATGTTTGTACGGTATGTAACATAAATGTAAATGAATCTCTTACACATATCTTGTTCGATTGTCCAATATATAATGTTATGAAACCGAAAACAAATTGTTTAAACGATCTGGTGGCTTTAATCTATGCATTAGAAAATATAACCGAACCAGATGCATGGTGTATATTTTCTTATATATGCAATATTCTTAAATTAAGATCATTTATGTTAAATGAATAAATTATAATTAAGTAAACTTTTAGTAATAGGGTTCACGGGTGCTGGTCGATATGTAACTGAATTTTTTTATTTTTTTTTTATATCGCATAAATTTTTTTATGGTCGCCCTACGATCAGCATTAGTGAGCATTACCTACTACTGGACCTATTGTTACTTTTAGTTATTATAATTTTGTTTTGAATTTTTTTTTTTTGTGTATATTATAAAACCTTAACTCTTGCTGTAACTTTATAAGCAATAAACGTATTATTATTATTAACAATTCATTAAGTTGGGAAATTCATATTGATATACTCTGTAAAAAACTCTTGTCTGTATGCTTTGCACTTTTTTAGGCTTAGGAATATTATTAATAAATCTGTTTTGTTAACATATTATTACGCACACTGTTAGCCACTTTTCAGATTTGGTTTAATTTTTAATTTTTTGGGGTTTTTAGACTTCAAAAAAATCTGTACGGAATGAAGCATCGTTAAGTTATAAACACCCGTGTAGAGAAAAATTTTACAAATTCCAAATTTTGCCATGTCCTTGTATTTATACTTTAGAACTTTTAATGTAGATTAAATCAAACCTAGAACATTGTCGCACTAATAACTTTTATCATAATTATTTGACTCGTACTCGATGTGATTTAATAATACCATCTCAAAACTCTGCACTTTACGAAAAATGCTCTCAATACATGGGTATCCTGGTATATAATAAACTTCCGAATAATGTAAAATTAATAGAAAATTTGAAAATATTTAGAAGTAAAGTAGAGAAGCTATTGATGGATAACTGTTTTTATTCTGACAAAGAATTTTTGGATTTCACGAATTGATTGTTTAATTTTATTTATATTTTTAATGCAACTGTATTTTTATTAGTTATGAAATATTTTCCTTTTGACTTGTCCCATATCATGTATTTTGATCTTATGGTCAATAAAGTTTTTAATATTAATATTATTATTAACGTACCTAGCAATAGTTAGTCTTTGGAAAATAGACCTAGCAACCCAGGAAAGAGTTTTTTGACAGTTTTTAATTTTTTGACTTTTTTCAGCTCATAAAACGAGTTAAAGCACGTTATCCTCTAACCAAAGAGGTTAGAAAGGATAGAGGTAACATAGGAAGCATATGTCGCTGCGCGAATTTTGTCAAAGCCGAAAAACTGGGTGGAAGAAGTAGGGAGATATTCTGAGCCGGACTTAAATATTTGTATTGTAGTACCTAATTTTAATAGGTAACTAAAAGATGAAAAATTATTAGACGTTTTTTTGACTTTATTTGTTAGCACGATTCATTTATGATAAGGGCAATATCAATATATAGTTAGCTAAAGGCCGATTTCACCATTGTGTCAAACGAAGTTTAAATTACTAAACGGAGATTAAAATGACATTGTTAATGTAAAAATGTTATTTGAATCTTCATTTAGTAATTTAAACTTCGTTTTTGTTAATATAAAAATGTCATTTTAACCTTCGTTTAGTATTTTAAACTTCGTTTAACAAAACGGTGAAATCGACCCTAAGTAAAAGTTTATAAAATTATTGTAACAAAATAGCTGTTGAGACAAAGTTATTGAAACAGCCATAGTACTTTTTGTTCGAATTAAACACAACATTTTTTCTACGATCACACCAAAATAAAATAAATAATTAAATTTTATTAGAAATGGGTTACCTTTTCGTTCGTTATATTCTAAGTTTATTTAACATAAGCCTACTCTTCGAAGAGAAAAAAATGTTTTGGTACTTATATGCCGGTAATTATTTATGATTTAGTTATTTACGGAAAATAATGTTCAATGATTTAAAATATTAGGAAGTCAATTAATTGCTATTTATGTAACCAGTTCATTTTGCGGGACCTCGCTCCGCTCGTTCCGCAAATATTTACTCGTTACACAAAATAAGGCATTTCGTAACGTGTTTACATACAAGATTTTTTCTAATTTTGACTTGATTATTTATAAAATTGTGTTGAAAAATGATTCACAATCATTCTTTTGTAAGTACTTCCAATCAAATATTTCACAAAATTATTGTATTTGATTGCCCTACAACGTTTTTTTTTTAATAACGGTGTTCAATTATTTAAAAAATAAAACGCAATTTACAGCTTTTCTTTTTTTGTTCTCTTTTTTGTTGTTAAACGTAATGTCATATTTTTAAATGTGAAAAGTCATTATTTATTGCCCTTTTTTCAATTTTTGGTTTTTTTGATTTTTCGTTTTATGGATTTTTGGATTTTTCGATTTTTTATTTTTCGAGTTTTAGATTACTCGATTTTTCGATTTTTCGATTTTTCGATTTTTCGATTTTTCGATTTTTCGATTTTTCGATTTTTCGATTTTTCGATTTTTCGATTTTTCGATTTTTCGATTTTTCGATTTTTCGATTTTTCGATTTTTCGATTTTTCGATTTTTCGATTTTTCGATTTTTCGATTTTTGGATTTTTCGATTTTTCGATTTTTCGATTTTTCGATTTTTCGATTTTTCGATTTTTCGATTTTTCGATTTTTCGATTTTTCGATTTTTCGATTTTTCGATTTTTCGATTTTTCGATTTTTCGATTTTTCGATTTTTCGATTTTTCGATTTTTCGATTTTTCGATTTTTCGATTTTTCGATTTTTCGATTTTTCGATTTTTCGATTTTTCGATTTTTCGATTTTTCGATTTTTCGATTTTTCGATTTTTCGATTTTTCGATTTTTCGACTTAAAAACCAAAAAAGAGGCAGATTTATTTTCATTTTGTAACTGGTGACATAATCAACTTTTCGTAATCAGTTGCATAATGTTCTACTTTATGCAACTGGTTGAATAAAGTAGATCGTTTTGACACTTGCTGCGATTACAAAATATATTACTTTATATGTCAAAATTAGAGAAAATAACAAAATGTAAATTAAATGGATATTATTATATGTCAAAATTAGAGATAATAAAATGTAAATAAATTGATATTATTATAGATATTATTATAGAGCAGTGTTTCTCAAACTTTTTTGGGGTATACCTTTAACTGGGTTAAAAATAGTTACCTGAGGTAAGTGATCTGTAACTAGGATACAGAAATGTCCATATAAATATTCATTAAATTTATTTAAGCTAAAAATTATTGCAAGGCCCCTCTTTCAATTTGGGAATATTTTTGTTCGGACTTTGATAAGGTACACGAAGCAGAAGCTATAGGTTTCTCAATATTTTTTTCAAAAACATGACATATCATGGCTCTTATTCCCACATTCGATGCATCTACGATCATTTGTTGTTAATTTATTTTTGATTAATTCCAAAGATTCCTAGCAAGGATTATCCCAAATCCATTTCACTCATAAAAAATAAAATAAAAAAAGTCCTCAAGCAAAATCATATCCTCCTTCCTCTTAGTGACTTAAAAAAATTACTTCTCAAAAAAAGGTCCTCAAGCCAGGTCCCTCCATTTTGTGGCGATAGTACTGTTTTTTTTTTAATTATGATTATTTTCTTCGTGGAGCCCTCACAAAGGCTTTGCGAAGCCCCAGGGCTCCGCGGAGCACACTTTGAGTAGCACTGTTATAGAGAAATACTAAATAAATAGTTTTCAAAAAACTATTGAAACCAGTTGTGAAGTTTGAAACTAATAAATAGGCAATGAAATTGATATTTTTGTATTTGATTGTATGTTACTCTTTCCACTTCCTAAAAAAAGATTCCCCATGAAACAAGTAAACAGTTTATAATATTAACCTTGGGGGTGGGTGGCTCAGTGGTAGAGTCTCTGCCTGTGGATCCAAGGGTCTTAGGTTCGAATCCCACCGTTGGCCGGGATTTTTTTATTTAATTTAATTATTTAAAATTAATTCTGATGCCTTGGTAGGATTCCCCACTCGACCATTCACTGTTGGGTTCTAATTAACAGTGCTGTTCCTAAAGTGGCGCTGGGAAATAGTAGCAAAACCTACACAGAACACGAGGCTAATGACCTTAGCAGTCGATGCCGATGACACCAAATTAATTATAACATGTACCAATGACCAAGTCCGATTCTGTTTATTTTCAAATCAATAAATATGGACGTCGACAGAATCTTTAAAAATTAAATATCTCACCGAAATAAATGTAAGTTTCTTTTATATCCGTAACATTTCGCACTTTTATTATAAATAAAGCTTTTTCCAACACATTTTGGCATTTTCAACGTTAATTTCCAAAATTTAAGTCACTAAAATACCAAATTAATTCTCGTTGACACATTAAATTTGAATGGACAATGCTCTGACATGTGATGTTCTCAACTGTGATTGGCGGGTGTGAAAAATTTCGAAATGGGATTATACGCAGGGTCTTATGTTCCATCTAAGGTTTGTATAATCTAAGCCTCTAACCAACCTTTCACATTTCTAAAGCTTACAAATTTAATGTTGCCACCATTATTTATGTTTACGACATTAAAAGAAAATGTTTTAAAATGATAAATTAAAAACTTATTTGAAAACTAGCTCTTAAATTTTAAAAATTAAATGAAAAGAAATGGAGTTAAAGTTACAAACTACAAGGAAAAATCCACCAAGCCTTTGGTTTCTTATTTGGATACCCGGTATAACAAAGGTGTGTGCAAAAATATTTAACGATAATTCTATAAAATAATACTGCCTATATGTAACCACTGTACAAACTTGTTTTAAAATAATATTATATGTTTAAGAATAACTAATAATTTGGAAGTCCCTGTATAATCAATCGTATTTAATAAAAAAAATCCAAAATATAAAATTGTAAATTTGAAGTGATTATCGTAAAATTTTTTCTTTTATGTCTATTTCAAATTCAAGCCGACAAAAACAAAAAAGCAATATTGAATTTTTCATAGATATCAGACGGAACATTCCCGGAAAAAATTCATCCATAAATTTCTTCATATTAACCGGCATAAATATCGAGAACAGCTCCGGAATGGTACACATAGTCTGGCGAACTTCTCGAGAGAAGCTCTAATGTAATTTCGTTTTGACTTTGATAGAATTGGATCATTCTATTTTCTCGAACCTTGGGGGCCTTCCACCATAAGCATTTTCAGTAATTTCTCGAAGAATCGCGACATCGTTTTGGAGAAAATGGCGGCATTAAATGTGTAAGTATCTTATCCAGGCACATTATATTCCAGAATTGATGTCTTTTAGTGTTGGGAATTCGGCTGAACGGAATTTTTTCCAACGTTTTTACGGCAGTAAATGGGTTAATATCAAATGGGTCTATGAATTCGGAAAATGGCGGTATGGATTTGGATTTTTTTGTTCTTTATGCGTTCTACGATATCCTAAGCTGATTCTTTTTTTATGTTGAATTATTCTGAAATCGAACGATGTAGATTTGCAATAAAATACATTTTTGTGTAAATATTTCACAAGATTAACTATTTCAAACGCATTTTAAACGTATTGATAGTTTCCAGTTTCTTAATTATTCCACTAGTTTTGCCAAACAGTATCCTAATAAAGCTGGATTTTTTAATACCAAAACAAATAAAAACCAAAATATATACAGGGTCCTGCAACATAGACACGGTTTTTATAACAAAGTACTTGCTCAATAATGTATTTATCGTACAGAATAGATCAACAGCCACCTACCACCCTATCTATATTATAATATAATGACACTATTAAGACTATTTATAACGTCACCTTATAATACTACTGATAGTGGTTAAACATGGACGATTATTATTAGAGTGACTTATCCTATCAGTGCTATTTAGTTGCGCACAGCTATTTCAAGTTGCAGTTGAATGTCGTTACCGTATTCGTTTATAGGGCGCCATTAAATTAAGATTTTCGTTGTTATATAAAAAAACTAAAATAAAAACAAACAAAATATTGATTTAACTAACAAGTAGGTTATTAAGTTAATAATATACAATGACTTTCTAATGCGGTTAAAGATGAATTAATATCCAATTTACACAATTTTATTAAAAAAAAATGTATATATTACAGATGGTAAAGTCTTTTTAAAACAAAAATATAATTGCTGGAGGTAGATATAAAAAATATATAATAGCGGCAATAAATTCTTAACAAATTATCTTCTGCTACCTCGAACACACAAAAAAGAAATTAAACAAGAAAAACATTAACAAACAGCTACTCCATTTTTAAACTATTTGCAAAAATGCAATAGAAATAATACGTATTATTACATTTTTAGCAAAAATGAGAGAATGGCCTAGGTCATAGGTATTACAATTTTTAACTAGTAAACTAAAATACCTGCAAAAAAACAAAATAATGGGTTGTTAGATTAGTCTTATTTAAATTAAATCATAAAAAAAGATTAACATAGCAAGCACTTGTTACATGTTAATAAAGTTACATTTATTAATTTAAATGATTGAATGAGATTTAAATAAAATATTAAGGAAAATACATTAAATTTACGTCTCAACTGTGATTATTCACAAACCATTGTTATTGCGTTCATCTAAACGAATATACATATTTCATACACATTCTAGGTAGTGAGAACACTGCAAAAATGGTAGTTTGTGCAACAAGAGTGGATATGATGGCGTAGGCAAAGTGCTCAATCGTCTGAGTGAGGTGTGGACAATTCACTCGAGTTGTAAAGTATATTTTTCTATGACCCACTAACAAAAATTTAAAAATAAAAAAAAATATTTTAGTTTTAAATATAATTTATAAATTTTAATAATTTTTAAAATAAAATAAACGAAAAAAAAAAAAGAAAAAAAGTTAATTTTATTTTTCTCCATCCGAGAATCGAACTCAAATCCTGTAATTCGACGGATTTCTACGTTTTGGGGTCCCCTAAATCCGTTTTGACTATTTTCGCGATGATGTGTATGTGTGTGTGTGTGTGTGTGTGTGTGTGTGTGTGTGTGTGTGTGTGTGTGTGTGTGTGTGTGTGTAGGGAGCGTGCGTGGGTGCGTGTGTGTGCGTGCGTGCGTGCGTGCGTGCGTGCGTGCGTGCGTGCGTGCGTGCGTGTGTGTGTGTGTTTGTGTGTTTGTGTGTGTGTGTTTGTGTGTTTGTGTGTTTCTGTGTTTCTGTGTGTGTGTGTGTGTGTGTGTGTGAGAGGGCGTGCGAGCATGCGCGCGCGCGCGTGTGTGTGTGTGTGTATGTGTGTGTGTGTGTGTGTGTGTGTGTGTGTGTGTGTGTGTGTGTGTGTGTGTGTGTGTGTGTGTGTGTGTGTGTGTGTGTGTGTGTGTGTGTGCGCGCGCGCTCACGTATGATAATATTTGTGGCATATTATGCATGGGAGGTATTTGTGTCATCAAGGCAATTATATATAGAAACAAAAGAGAGACAAACGATAACTCATGAACGGATACAAAAAAAAAACACCAAATTTTAAACTTAAACTTTATTTCGACGTCCGGTGAACTGATTAGATTTTGGACAGAGTCGGCACATCTGGGGGGTACTTTATAAGAGGTCATTTTTATATT